>CM060962.1:51278463-51288463 GCA_030765045.1 Tenodera sinensis | reverse complement strand
TCACAAATGTCTTTAGTGGTTTTGATTTAAACAGCACGTGTTTATTACATTGTTATAACACAAGCTTTGTACAGCTGACATATCAGGACTAGCATATAAAGTCCTCAACTCTCACTGCTATATGGTAAGGAAACACCCAGTTCCTTCATGCAGACACGTTATTTCCACTGTTTTTTAATCTCGTCAAAGTGAATTGCCGAATAAGCTTTCTCCCGATGTTCCTCTGCTATCGTAAATGCTTCGGTATTTCTCAGTTCAATGCACTTGACTTATTAAGCAGGAGGTTAAAATAATTTTATTTCTAAACAGAAATATACGAGGAATGGCAAAAACTTGCAGTTGTATGAAGATTTATAGTTCATACCAAATAAAGCTTTCACTAGCATTTGCAGTTTAGAAATATTCATTAATTTATATTCAACTGTTCCAGTGCCGAAGACTGAATTGGCTGTCACTATGAACATTTTAAGTCACCAAAGTTCTACACAAGCGTTCATGACAAACAAAGAAAGCATTTTGATATGGGCAGTTGAATGTCGTTGCATGAAACCCAAGAAAACAACAGTATAACTGAGCTATTACTTAACTGAAAACAATAGCAACATACTTGATTCTCGATTAAGGAAAATGCATGTAAGAACTCCTTTTAAATGAGTACTATAATTTAAATGAGAGATATGTGGAATTTGTAATGGGCTGAGAAAGTTGTAAATGCTGCATATAATGTAAATCATCTTCTACAGTATAGTAATATTGTTCCCCTATTCCAGAAATAATTTTCCGTCACACTCTTAGCTTTCATGATTTAGATAGTAGCGTATTAATTATATTAACAGCATAGATTTCTTTTTACTTTCCCTGTCACTTACCTATAACAGGTAAAAGGAAGTTTTGTATTGCATCCAAAAATTCTATGTCGAGATTTCACCGGAAGTGCACTTTGCTCCCTGAATTCAAAAGAGCTTGTGTGTATTTGTGTGTGTATGTGTGTATGTGTGTATGTGTGTGTGTGTATGTGTGTGAACAATATAAATGAAAGACCATATGCAAGGTAAATACAAAATTTGAAACCTGAGTATGACACCGTTTAAGCACCCCAGACGGAAATATCCAAACATTCCGCCCAACCGAAATTACCCTTTGTGTCAACATTAGTGCACTGAATCATTCATGCAGTATTATGCTCAGTATAACATGGATGGTTCTAATTTTCCTAAACTATTTGCTGTAATGTAGGAGAATTCAGGGAGTTTTCAAAGCACATATTTAATACGGTAAGGTGAAACTGAACGCAAGAAAATCGGGGCAAATGCAGAAGTTGAGATCCCGGCTTAATATTACCTTTTGTGTCATATTTTGCAATTGTTATACTCCATTTTTGGCTTCGTGGACGAGTTATAACACTACATTACACCTTCAAGTGATTCCTGCAGAAAAAAATCTCTGAACTGCTGTAGATTCCCGCTGTACCACGGGAAAGCTTTGCCTTTCTATAGTTTTTTTCTTCTGGCGGTGTAAATCTCTTGCACGTTTTAAACTGAAGTTCTGACAGCTAATAAGAGCATTCATTTTGAAGTTTTTGGCAGCACAGTATTTTGAAAAAGCATTCATTTATTCATTGCCAAAAATCTTCCCTACGGTTCCGGGGATGATTAAGCATCCACGCTTTGCAACCAGATATATAACATAGAAAACCATGAAATCGGTTTTCTTTCTAACGACTGTCTACAAGCAAACAAACATGAGAATGTGTGAGGAAAATTGATAAAATTGTCTGTTGTTTGCTGTGCATGATGCCGAAAGAAGTTCTGTTTAAATCACTGCTGCTTTAGTCCCTGCTCCAGTAACAGAGGCGGTCGATCGTCTTCGCGACTCCGGAACGCCGGCTATAGAAATGGGTAACATGACTACCCTCTGATCGACTGCCTTGACCTGATATTTTCTAGGTTCATCGCGGGTGCTCCCAGTTTAAAACAGTAGCTCAATAGTTTTTATCTCAGGTCGGCTAACATCCGTACCCAGGTAATGGAAGCAATTACAAGCACAGCTTGATGCTACGTCAGCAGCAATCCAGAATTTCAGTCCATATGTTTCAGGTTTATTACACATCAATTGCGCAAACTTGCAAGAAGTTTTGCTTGGAAATACCTGGTTGTCAATAGTTAGGTATGTTCTCACTAGAATGGTAACAACGAAGACAGTTCCCCACAGACTTGTTGCAAATTTCTAAAAAGACAAAGGCGAGCTTGTCAGTTGTTCATTTCTCGTCAAACCGGAGAAATCTGAGTATTTCCTTATATCCCTTATATCTCGGGGCATTGTGATCTTATAGATTGGGAGCCCGCAAGAGCGCGACGCATTTTTCCAGCTCCTTGAGAGATACAGCAGTCATTTTTAGCTCTCTTCTAGCATTTCATCCTGTGATGAGGCGAAGCACGCATTTGTCAAAAAGCGAACGAAAGGCACTCATTGCACAGTCATCAACGTAGTGGATCCTCCATTCTCCTTTAGGAGTTTACAACGGTCCTTCTTTCAGGTGACGTTGACAAGTTTATAATATCCCTCTCAGTTCCATCTGTTGCTACAATTTTTATTGTAGGGAAATTTGACTTTGCCTGTACTTGAATTTCAGTCTGTCAACATGCTTGAAGCAAGAGCTCGAGGGCATCAGTACTTCCATCTTCCATAGCCAACGAACTGTCACTAACACTACAGTCACCCTCGCTCGTTTCTAGCACGACATCTTCATCTACATCGGACAAAACAATTTCTGATTCAACATCAGAATGCCCTAGAAACATACGCAGCATCTCATCATCTGTAAAGTCTTGTTTAGGGTATGTGATTCAAAGCGGCTGTCTCAAGAAACAACACTGCTTAAATAAGCTGATTCTACGTGACCACAGCAAGTTGTCCAAATAAACTGATAAAGTACACGTGTAAGGACCCAGTAATGTACCGCTGTTTGATTGCTAATTCATTTATCTGCATTGTTATGTCACTTATAGCCCAAAATGTTCCTATTGAACTTTAAATAAGTGGGGATCAGAATGACCCCTCCCTCTGTTCCAGGTACTAAATTCAATAAACTGGATTAAATAAAAGAAGAAAAAAACATGTGGCGATTGACATTAATCATCTTTGAGAGGAACAGGAATTAGGAAAAGTAGTGAAATCTGAATTAAGGTTCGCGTCAAACCTCTTGCATATGATCTTCAGATATTCTACAGCTATAGCGAATCACAGGCCTGCAGCGTTGCCTAGTCGGAACTAGCTTCGTCTCACTTAGTAATTACTAGGTTAATGCTGGGATATCAATACTTTATTACAAGTTAAAAATTATTTCAGATATAAAGCGAATTATCGTGCAAGCATGTGCGAAATAAGAGCGCAATTTTAGCTTCAGCCGTTCGGTATTTACAGTTATATTGACATGTATCTTGGCAGAACTGAAGCAGACCTTGAGCTGTTTTAAAGGTGTAAATAAACATTGTAAATAAGTGTACCCTCATGCTCCCCCGTTTTTCCTAATACACACCTAATTATTCAAACCAGGAGACAGATAATGTGCAGTTCTATGAACTTGTAGAAGCTTATAACATGTCGCTATGTGAAGCAAGTGATTTTGTTAGTGATAGAAGAAAAAAGTACAGTGTCTTGCGTAGTCAAGCACGAGAATCTGTTTATAGGATGTATGCCTTTTTAAAAGAAGCTCAATCGACGAAGAAAAATGCAAACTTGATTTTAAAGTGTGCCAAGAGTTAACTGCTGTACCGTGTAGAATAAATCAATCCAATGTTTCTCGGATCTGCTTAGAGGCAAACAAATGTGTCAGATGCTGGTACAGTTTTTGGTCTCACCTAGAAAACACGTTAACATACCGAAAAGAACGACACACTTGGACGATTTTGAAAAAGGCACAGCAAAACGCTATTCTTACACTGTTATTATGTATTTTTTACGCACTAAGCATACGATATGGCTACAGTGTAGCGCACTCCTATTGGCTACTGCTGTATGCAGGAGAGTTGACGCGGATAATAAAATTCCAAACACCTGGTAACACTGTAAAGGATTACATTTCGATAAGGGTCATTTGGACCCCTTCCATCGTGCTAATGTTAACTATACATACAGTATGTTGCCGTGCATAACAGTACAGTATATGTTCACGCATTATGTACACAGAACAATATGTTGGCACGCACTAACTCAGGACCAGGAAACTCGCGGAATAACCATTTTTTGCACGCTAAACATACAGTTATTAATACAAAGCTATGAACAGGATGCGCTCAGTGATCACCATTTCCCGGGCCTGCATTAACTACACATGACAGACAGCTGCACACATTTTCCACACAGATGAGTAGTCTGTCACGTCATACATTTTCTCTACGGGATAGTATGCTGCCATGCATCATCCATACAGGAACGCATGCGTCATTCAATATCTATACAGGTCAAGTGTGATCTACATATAAGAGATACCATATTAATATAGACACACGTATCTTGTACAATTACTTACAGAGGACAGCAGATAACCACTCATTGTCTATACGGTACAGTATGCTGCCACGCATTATCTGTACAAGAAAGAATGTTGCCTTGCATAATATAAGGGCAATAAAATGCCACTTGTAAATTAATAGGCAACAGAATATTGTGATACATTATCCCTAAAGAATACAATACTAACGAGCATTACACAAGTCTGTTTATGAAAAAAAAAAAGCTGACTTAGATGTTTTAACTGATTATATACCATTTTAAGTAGCTGATTTCAGGCATCCAATCACAAATTGCATATCACGTCACAAATTTTCACAAAACCAATTTATTCATTTTCACAGGATTCAGCCACGCACTAATACTTACTTGACTGTATCTTCACGCAAAAAGCACTAATTATTATAATAATTATATACAATATAAAGTCTTTACACACTGAAGAGTCGCTGAATTGCTTACACACCTATCACCCAAAAACTTCCGTTTATGTGATTTTCTTGAATAGGAGACACCAGAGACATCAACCTGCAAGGACCAATAGTAGTCAGCCAACAGGTTTCTGTTCCACCTATCGTGATATCACTGTTCCATTGTCTTGATATCTTGGTGTAGGCATTCGCCTTGCTCCTCACTTAAGGAACCAAGATTTCCAGGAAAGAACATTGAGGTGGCTATGTAGGAAATACAACTTGAGTCTCATGTTTACCCCTAATTTCTGAAAGGAAGATAGCAATGTTCTGACAAGAATCTCATAATTAACTGTCTTGTAGTTACATAGGAAGTTCGTAACCACATCAAAATATGCACACCAAGCATTTTCTCCATATCGTTCATCGTATTGACAAATTGTCTTTCATTAGCATCCGTATCTGAGGCCCATAAAAACGCCTGCTTTTATTTTCTCATGGGACAGTGTAGGGAATTTATTCAACAGGTACATAAAGCAAGCACCATCTTTATTCAAAGTTTTTACATGATGTTTGTTTTATGAACCATAATTTGATGTGCAGTGGGAAGAGTATTGTTTTATCACGGTCAATTAGAGGTTCATTCTTTACATTCTTGTCACCAGCATGAAATTCCTCCCTAACAGGCCACTCTTTTCTTTTCCAATGTTCTGTCCTAGCACCGCTATCCCATAGGCATAAATAACATGTGAATTTCTTATAACCTGCCCGCTGACCCAGAAGTATCGACATTACTTGTAAATCACCACA
The DNA here is from genome assembly GCA_030765045.1 of Tenodera sinensis. Classification (NCBI taxonomy): domain Eukaryota; kingdom Metazoa; phylum Arthropoda; class Insecta; order Mantodea; family Mantidae; genus Tenodera; species Tenodera sinensis. Next base: position 51,282,731 of record CM060962.1, on the reverse strand, counting down.
CACTATCCAGCAGTGTTCGGAATACTTTATTTTATGGAGAATGAGTTTCATTGTTATAGGTTTCTTTCAGTTGAATGGAATAGCTCATGGGAACAGATGCTAACTTACTGCCATTGTGCAGTAGGACACATTTTAAACTTCTTTTTGAGCTATCGATGAATTGTCTCCATTCCTTCACATGATACATCCAGGAACTTCAGTCAGTCCCTTCACATCCATGCAGTAGGAAATCTGTTCATCTCAAAATATTTCAAAAGATCTTTCTCTCTATCCCGATACATAAATGTTGTTCCGGGAACTAACATATTTCTTTCTTTAAGTCTCGAACCTAAAACTTCTGCTGAGGCTTTTGGAAAACTAAGATCTCGAACTAGGTAATTTAATGCAGCTTGAGTTAAATTACATATACTTGTGACGTCTATTGGTACAAAGTCATCATCATCATCATCATCATCATCATAATTATCATCATTTGCATTTGTTGGGAGAGTACTTGCTGCGTCACTTGCAGAAGAAAAGGCATTGAAATTAGGGATTGGAATGTCATCTGAGTGAAAAATTGGTCTTTCAGCTGACTCCAGGTCAGGATAGTGAATGGTATGTTTTGATTTTTTACTGAAGCCAGATACATTTACCACTCAGAAATAGCAGTCATTTATATGGTTTTGCGGCTCCCTCCACACTATTGGAATTCCAAAACCCATAGATCTTCTCTTACATTTGATCCACTGTCTTAAGGTTTTCGACGCATGTTATGCACACTTTATGTGGTGCCCAGTATTTGTCCTGGTCGCCTAGTGGATCCGGGAAGTAGGCATTGTAGGCTTTTATTACAAATAGTGTGATGTTTTTCCTTTGTTTTGGCGTTGTGAAACAGCCACACATGTAGCAAAATATGTTTGGATCATTCTTACACGTACGACACAGAGTTGACATTCTGAAGTCTACTATAGACACACTTCAGATGAAACCATATGAAAAATATTCTTCTAACACCAAATTTAAAATAAGTTAACAATTATTTAGTACAATATGATGTGAGTCAATTAGTCAATTATTTGACATTATTTATTTTAAAAATAAATTATTCTCTCTCATCTAGTCGTCCCGGGTCATTAAAGAGGTAAAGTAAAAAAAAAAATGTTTTGTGGGAAAACCTGACGTGGTGGTGAGAAAATGATATCAATTTTGGGTTTAGCACCCATGAATTACTATACATTGTTGTCAGACTGAAGTCGGCAAAATGGCCGTAGACTTGTGTTATCTATGGAGATAGGTATGCTCCACTCATGATTTATACATGTCATTATAATGTAACAATTGACCTATACCTAGCAGTATGCTGTCAGCAATGAGTTATACAGAACAGTATAATGTCATGCATTATCTATATACAAGAGCAAGATATTACCTATTATCTATACGGAATGCATGGTGATTCGCAATGTTTAGCCATTCATTGATGTGTATGCTTGAATTCCTTGTTCTTGGAACCTTAACATAGAGAGAGGCAAACGTAAAGGATGGGGTCCGTTTTATCGGGACCATAGAATTTGATTGGAAGCCCGGAATAACATTCACGAAGGTCTCAATGAGCCCTTGTGTAGCCTTAAGAAAGAAGCCATTCATTTCATCACTAGGCTCCGGTCAGGGTTCCAAACGACGTTACGTTGAGAGCTACTTTACTGTGTCGTTTGCACTTATGTTTGTTAACCTGCTTGTAAGGTGACACGATGTTACCGCCCCTACCCAACATATACTACGTCACAAAATATCCCTGCAAACATAACTGAAATGGCAACCACATGTAACCGGGACCGAAGTCTACTCATCGCTATTCTTGTGTTAGTGTGCCGATAAGCTAAGACACATTAACTATAGAGGGCACCATATTGATAGTCCCTACCTATACAGGGAAGTATACTACATGGGCGTAGCGTCAATGCATGCTAGAGATATATGACGTACTCTGTAATTTTTCTCAAACTGATTGCCAAATTGGTATGTTAATTATAATTTTGTGGTACATAATCGTTTTAATGGCATTAAAAATCAAGTTTTCGTAAGCATGATTTAAATTCGCGCCACTCTCTGCAGTATGTTTCGAAACAAAGCTTGAGTCAATGGCATCTGTTGTCAACTGCAGGAAACTAGTGTTGCGTGTCTCACCCAGGGTATGCAACAGCCCAGATCACATCTCGCTTTAAGAATCGCGCTTGCATTATTGCATTTATAGTCGTGAATAAAAAGTAAATCGCGGTTTGTTTTGCTTCTTGTATGTTTGCTCTTCAATTGTGGACATTTGAACATGATTTTCACACTTGATTACTTCTTATTAAAGCACATGTAGGTTAAGATGTGCGCGTAATCTGGGGACGAGGGTATGCAAGAGAGGCAGTTACATACACTTGACTCCACAACATGAATCACAGCTAGAGCATATACAAAATCTTGTTTCTGCGTCGTTGTTGCAATGGTAATTAAACTGTTGTGTGATCGACAAACAACGTAAGAAGGTTCCAAACATTAAAATTATCTAAAAAACAGTATGTAATTAAAGCAGAATATTAAAAAAATGTATAAGGTGTTTCAAAATCAAAGTTTATGAAAGTGAATCATAGCTGTGTCGTAATACTTAAAGAAAATGTTTTGTTGATCTTTTTCGAAAAAGTGACTTTGGAATTCCAGCGTTTATGAAGACTTAAGGAACATTTATACGGCAGCCAAAAAAACACAACTATACTTTTAATCACATAATATGTCAAAAACAGCTAAAATGTGTCGTATAGATCCAGAAATAGAATTTGCATTGAATAATAAGTATAAGCTCTCAATTGAACAGCATAACAATGAAGTGAAAAGGAACAGAGTTTTACTTTCTCATTTTGCACGGGCTGTATGTTTTCTAGGAAAATAGGCACTTGCTTTTCATGGTCACAATGAGAATAAAGGATCTTCAAACTGAGGCAATTATATTGAATATTTAAATGAATTAGCAATATATGACACCTCCATGAAAGTGCACTTAGAAAAATTGACTGTTTTTTCGTGCAACTTCTCTTGATGTTCAGAATGGCTCAGTGTGGGTGCCGTCAAGACATATGGAATTAAGAAACAAATTTCTGATGCCTTCTTTGTTTAATTAATATTAGATGAAACTCCTGACATTAATACCGAATAACAACTCTGTACTGTTTGTTATATAAATGTTGACGGAAATATTGAAGAGAGTTTTATTTTATTTACAGATGTAAGTTCTCACTAAAGAGCAGAATATCTTTTGAATCATGTTCACAGTATTATCGAGCATTTCCTTCAGACAATGATGAAAGATGAAAACTCAGAAGGGCAATTCGGCTTAGGTTGGGTCATATCTTAACGAATTTTACAATATTCATTGGGTTACATATCCAAGTCTGATAGTCACACTTGGCCACTTGTATACTACCTTGCATAATCCATACACGACTGAGTAAAAAAGAAAAGATACATTTTTATATGACGCTGTCAATTATCAGGATCATGTCAGCGCCGCCAGTGTGCCGGAATTTCGTTCTTTTACATACCATTAACTCCACAGTATTAGAGCTGCTGCTTTTAAGCACATGCTACAAATGTCATTATGCTCTACAGGGTAGTATCGCATCAAGTTTTCACTCTCCAGCTACATACATATTTAAATAGGTGTTGCGTCTTCACCACGCATTATCTATCTAGAACTTTATGTTACTAGAACCAAAATGCCCTAGATGATAATGGTTTAAAATGTAATCAAGAGTCACTCTTGGCCATGCATTGTCTATATAGTACCATAGATAACACAACAAACTTCCCTAGATCAGACATATTCAACCTGAAGAACGCGTAGGGGTACGCGAAGACTTCTTATGGGGTACACAAAAGTTAAAATACACATACAGGCAGTATAATATGTTTACTGATTGATCGCAGGTAACGAAAAATAATAAAATTTAAATTAGCATACATTCGATATAAGTGTCTCCTGAATGATAACAAATAACGAAAAATATTTCATCCAAAGAGATTTGAATTACCTTCTGTACAAGAATCCTTTTGCTTACTAGCCGTTAGTTAGCATTGCTGATGGACTTTTGGAAATAAACTTTCTAGAATTTAAGAAAGACAATAATGCACAAGAATGGATTACAAGTCCGTCTTGCACCATCATCATCGTCGTCGTGGTCATCGTCGTCGTCATCATCATCGTCGTCGTCGTCGCCGCCGCCGCCACCACCACCACCCCCATC
>CM060962.1:51155963-51273463 GCA_030765045.1 Tenodera sinensis | reverse complement strand
CCCAACAATGCGGCCATTCTCTGTCTCTTTCCTTCGGCTCCTTTGCGGTAGTGCCGACAATAATGCGATGGGTGACACTGCTCCCTCCTCAGAGCTGGTCGTCCCGACCAGCACTATCACTGCGGCATCTCCCTTGCGCACCGGTGGACTAACCCATCGAACCTCTTCTCCAGGAGGCACGATCCTAGGTATCGCTGTTGGATAGTGTCCCTTGGTCCGGGTAGGACGATGTATGCCATCCTGCTTCGAAATTCTGCAACAGTACCGCCGGTCTTGACGGTCCCTCGTCCAGTTACCCTTCTTCCTGGTGTGTTGACGGGCCATCCTGCGCACTTGGAAACGGTTCACTGAGTACCATGTCCGCCGACCTCTCTGGCGCACCTTCGCAGCCACCTTGCTTCCGATGGGTCCGGCAACAACCCCCGCCACATCCGCGCGAGTCACGTCCACCGTTGCACTCGTGTTCACTCGTGCTCGGCACGGCCTCTCCTGTATCCTGCCGTCCACGATGATGTCCGCTATTCTTCCGTTCATGGCACTATGCGTCAGGTGATTGGATGGCTCCGACGGTCTCCCCATGTCCCACGCCGAGTCGGTTCTCGCGTGTTGCTCGTTTGCTTGTGCGCTTCCCTGCTGATCGTCCTCCACGTCATATCCTGGTTGGTTACGTACCCGACACATTCCTCCAGGGGATCCTCGACGACGTCCCTGAGCTGCCCCTTTGTCTTTCCCGAGACGTACACTTTCGTTATCTGAAACGGGCGCAACTGTCGCCTCGGCCACTAGGTGCTCCCTCCCCGGGTCCGCGCTATTCCGTCTGCCCCTGTCATCCAGTACTTTGACGCTCTCGTCAACTCTTACTACCAGGGCGCCAAGACGTTCCCCGTCGTCCTCCACGATGTGCACATGCTGGCAGAGGTCTTCCACCTTTTCGCCGAGTTCTTCCACGTCTTCCGTCACGACGACGAGTCCCCCGTCAATCTTCGCCGATAGCTCCGTCTTCATCTCTTTCAGCTCGGCAGCGAGGTTGTCGTTTGCCGTCTTCATCTCTCCTTTCAGCTCTTGTAAAAAGCTCACCAATGTAGCCTCCATCGTCTAATCCCACTTCTGACACCAGTGTGACTTTTGGTGGGTTGAAAAGTAAAGGAGACAGATGTAGTCGAGATAAAGAAACACCTTTATTTCCGTAAACAGTAACTTTGTACACTCGTTGCAACAGCAAGAAAGTCTTTACCGATTCACCAACAGCACGGCTCCAAATTCGTAACACAAGAACTGTCCCTTCTCCGTCGGCACGACTCCTCAACGCTTCGCATACGTCTCTTCTTTCCGTCGGCACGACTACTCAACGCTTCACATACGTCTGTCCACTGTCTGTCGCACTTTACCGCTATTTATATCTCCCAGGCACTATTCTGGAAAGTTCAGTTATTGCGGTGAAATACAAAGCAGAAGATTCCAGAAGCCTCTATCCTTTGCTCTCTTTCGGCAAGCACCCCAACAATGTGGCCATTCTCTGTCTCTTTCCTTCGGCTCCTTTGCGGTAGTGCCGACAATAATGCGATGGGTGACACTAATAATAATAATAATAATAATAATAATAATAATAATAATAATAATAATAATAATAATAATAATAATAATAATAATAATAATAATAATAATAATAATAATAATAATAATAATAATAATAATAATAATAATAATAATAATAATAATAATAATAATAATAATAATAATAATAATAATAATAATAATAATAATAATAATAATAATAATAATAATAATAATAATAATAATAATAATAATAATAATAATAATAATAATAATAATAATAATACGTTATATTGCTACAAGTATGAAAAGAATGTGCATTGTTGTGTGTAATAATGTCTAGAAAATTACATGTATAAATGTGAGATGTAAAAAGTTAAGTTGGTTAAAGTGTGAAATGATGTGCATTGTTCGTATAGCACGTTGTATTGTGAAACGAACTTATTGAAAATGCTAAAGTTAGAGAAGGAATACGATTTAGTCAATGAACGAGATGTGGAAGAAGTAATGCAAACATTAGGAGCAGAATCAGCTTCTGACGTGGAACTGTGTGCTCAGAAATAGAAGACAAAGAAATGGACATGTTTGAAGACCTTATTGAAAGAAGGGACAACGAAGTGATTGATGAGATTCAAATGACAGAGAGGCCTACGTATACGAGAAAAAATGGAATGATATAGGCATCAATGTATAAACAACCAAGCAGACCTCATAAACAAGATATTTTCTCTAAATCTAGAGGTCTCACAATGACATCGAGGAGTGTGTCAACGATAACAGAGACATTCTTGTTGTTCATTACACCTAAAATTGTGGACCAAGTTGTGAAATATACAACACAAAAGTCTGGTGTGTTGCACTCACATGACTTTCTCTACTCTTGTACTAACCATTCTTACAAACTCTTATTCCTGTATCCTCTTCGTGTTAGTTGAGATAAACATTTTTATAAATTATCTTATTGCTTATTTCCTTGTAGGTGCAAGGGGAATATTAGAACGCAGTAGGCTTTGAGCGATAGTCAAATCTTTTGAAACTTTGAGATTTCGTTCTCTTTGCACGACTAACATAAAAAAATGAGCAACAATGCTACATTTCACTAAAGTTTTGTTTTCCGAAACTGACACAAATAACAAGGAATATCTCCAGATTGATTCACTCTACAAAAAAAGAAAAAAAAAAAAAAATTCAGACACAAATTGTGTTTTAGCGACATACACATTATTGGTAGAGTAAGATTTTGTCTATCTCCTACGGTTTACGAGTTATTTAAAAGTCATCCAGAGTAAACAGGACTGCATAGACTATAACCAGAAATATCAAAACATACATTTCATTTGTCATAGAAATATCTTAAACACATGGCATTTTAATCAAATTCGTTAGAGCCATTTTCAAGAAAATAAAAATTTTCGAAAAATGATCCATGTAAAGAGTACTTTAGGGTGGGGATATTTTCTTCAACATCTTCGTGTCCTATCCTTGAAAGACATTAAACTTAAACACCAACGGTGGTTATCAACTGACTTTTCGTTTTTGAGTTACGCTGTCCACAGACTGACACACAGACTGACAGACACACAGGCACACACACGGACATTTTTTCTGAACAAACTTCCTTTTGGGGTCCAAGGGGCCTCAGAACATATGTTTCCAGTGAAATCTCGACATTGAAATTTTGGGTGGAGTACAATACTTCCTCTACTTACCAGAAGAGAAAGTAAAAACCCAGAGTCAGTTTATACTTTATGGAATGCGACTCATTCTTCCAACAAACGTATGTGTATCCCAACAAGTAAAACAGAAATGTTCGGTTTCACAAGGCTCCTTGTAACAATGGGGGCACAAAAAGCTAAAAAGAGTCACTTTCTATGTTTTATCTAAAATAAAATTTTCCCAGCTTAATTTTCGGGAAATAGATTTTCTGAACTTCTTTCTTACACCAGATTCGACGACGTGATCACTAGGGAGACGAATTGACAAATGTTGTGCATTTAGAGAAATATTTACGTTTGCACAGGAATGCTATGCACACCATTATCCAAGTAGTCATTTGGCAGTGAACGAGTGATTGTTAGCTTTTCGTGGGAAGTGCCCGTTTAGGGTTTACATGAAGTTCGAACCAGCTAGATATCGCATGAAAATTCGGACCTCTGCGATGTTGAATCGTGCGTGCTTTCAACTTCCAGCTAAACACAGGGAAAGAGGGATCCACAGAAAATATCACAGTGCTAAAGTAATAATGGGCCTTACATCTCCTTTAAGGATTGAATACGGTATTACAATGGATAACTTTTTACTTGCACAGGAGCTCTTGAAACAATGGCCAACTTTGATTGGTACTCTTAGGGGAAAAATATAGCTCGAAATCCCATCTGAACTTCAACCAACGCCATTGAAACCACAATGTTCATCTATATATTTGCATTCAATGAAAATCTAACCCTAGTATCATACGTGTCTAAGAAGAATAAGGCAGTAGTCCTTTTGAGTTCTGGACATCATGATGCCAATTGCGGCACAGGAAAGGAGGATTTCAAACTCGATATTATTCTATACTACAGTACAATGTACAGACTGACCAATGAGTATTCATGCAACAGGACTACCAAACGGTGGCTATTTGTGCTATTCTTGAATATGATTGATACAGCAGCCATAAATGCCTACGTTATTCGGAAATCAAAAATTTCTGAGTGAAAGTCATACCACAGAAGGAGAAAATGTTTGTCCGATCTAGGACAAGAAGTTATAAAGCCTCACATGAAGTAAATAATGCAAAATCTGAAAGGATTGCCCGCAAATACGAGAACATGACACAAGGAATTATTGTTTGGTGAAGATGCCAGCCCAGGGAACCAACAGTTAAGTTCAATGGAACCTCTGGCAGGGAATGCCAGTGTTTGACATTGCAAATTGTGTCCTCGGATAAAAAACCGGAAGTGTAAAACAAAATGTGGATAAATTAGTAATTTGCATGTTTTGTTACCAACAAACTTTCAGTAATATTTTGTTTTTCATTACATTGTTATTTCACTGAAATATTCTCTTTCGATTACTGTATTATTGTGTGGGATTAGTTGATTATTTTTCTTTCTGTACATGTACCTTGTGTAACAATACACTTTACTTTGGGGTATTCTTGTACCCCTCTTGGTATACCGTGTTATTTTATAGTTTTGTATACAGAAGGTCAAGTTTAGCGTCTCCCAATGAACCCCCTCCCACAAGCTTTAGTGATGGGGATTGGGGATTGAAAATGTTTCATGAGGTGAGACACAGGTTTTCTCTATAAAAAAAGTAAATAAAGGAGGTCGGCAGCGTAATTTGCAAAAATCAAATATCAATAGGGCATCACCTTATAGGCGACGCCGTGGCCGAGCGGTTAGCGCGCTCGGCTACCACCTAGGCAGCCCGGGTTCGATCCCAGGGACCCGCATTTGGTATTCGTGGTGGACGAAGCGGCGTCAGGGTGGGTTTTCTCCGGGTGCTCCGGTTTCCCCGCCATCTCATTCCACCGGTGCTACATGTTCATTCCATGTATCATCAGTGTCACCGCCTGCGGTGCCGTAGTAGTAAAAGCGGGCGTTAAACACTACAACAACAATCACCTTATAAGAATGACCTCACTGAGTCCTTGAAAAGGAACAGACCACAAAAGGAAAGGATGCAAAGAAGAAATTAAATTTCAAACAGACTTTGAAAAAATCCAAGAATAAAAGGGAAGGCTCTGACTCAGAATCTGACGAAATTGAAATTGACTCTGGAGATAGTGAACTTGATACTCCTGTAGGAGAAATAAACCCACATAATGATGATTGTTGATGTTTATTTTGCGATGGACGCTTTTCAGAAGATACTAGAGGAGAACTGTGGACTCAGTGTCTTGATTGTTTTCAGTGGGCACATACTGAATGTGTGTGATTTCTAAAATAATATACTTAAAATCTCAAAAAGAAGCTTGTGTGTAACATTTTTAAAATTTCAATAAGGCTAAATTCTTCTATATTGTGTAGATTTATATTTCTTCACTTTATAAGGAAAAATAATACTAATAGCCCGTATTTGGACCCTGTCTTTAAAGTTCCATTTTATGCGCGTATTATACAAAATGGCAAATACTTCACATGCATTGCCGCTAATTTTACTGGACGACTTCAACGTAGTTTTAAATAAGTATACTATCTTCTCCGTTAAAATAACAGTGGTAAGAAGAGAACTTTTCGAAATATATTCCCAAATAAAAATGGTAGCCTATATTCGAGCCATCTCCTCTACCCTTTACAAAAGAAATTGTTTGAACGTTTAGATTTTCTCAAAAATAACTCCATCAATTTTGATTAAAATACCGTTTGTTTGAGATATTTTTATGACCAATTAAATGTATGAGTATCTTGAATTTTCTGGGAATGACCTCTGCAGCCCTCTTCATTCTGGACGACTTTTGCATATCTGATAAAGTGTAAGAGGTAGACAGTCTGACTGTACAAACGTAGATCCCGTAGATCTACAATGTAGATCCCGTTAAAGTAGACAGTTTATGTCAAATTTGTTTGCGGAGGTAACCATTTCCTTTCTTTTGGTTTAAATGTTGCAATACTGATAATTCGTTGTCCATTTTTATGTCCTGGCCAAGCAAATAGAATGGAGTTTCAAAGTCATTATAGCAACCAGCGCTTAAAAGATCTGATTATCTCTTAATTCTACTGTAATCTCCTATACCTATAGTACCTATACGGAAATATGTATGAAAAAAGGCATTTCTTTAAACGTTTAATTCGATCAATATGAATTAGACAGAAGAATAAGCATTTTTAGGAATAGTTTGTAAAGAGTGAGTAGAGAAACCCATGCGAGAGCACCAATATTTTCTCTCGTGTTCTATAAACAGAACGATATTTCAATGCTATCCCATAACGACCCGCTCGTAAATGATTTGACTATCCTTTATCCTGTCACGTTCCCCTTGTGCCCCCAATGAAATGTGTAATAAAACCATCTGCAAATGGTAAAAAAGTATCTACAAATATTTATCTCGATTAGCATAAGCCAGATGGAAGAATGAGCTTTACTGTAAATATTTTGTAGAAGCGAGGTTAGAGTAATTAATGTGAATGTGACGCATGAGTTGTGTTTTTTCTTTTTAATTCGACTGTGCAGTGGTATGGAAAAAGCAGTGCCATTATAGGAGCCCAACAGTCAGCTCCGTGTCTCTTTCACTGCTAGGTGTAGGCACGTAACGCAGTTTCACAAGATGTCATATAAACAACAGCTATAAAAATGTCGTGTGATATAAAACAGAGGTTAGGAGATGCAAAGTGCTCACAGTTTGGCATTTCAAATGTCACTTGGCAACCCCTTAACTTCTCCCGGATTTTCTTCCCTGTTGTGAAAACAAAACAAGTCTAGACAGAGTTTGTAGTACAGTTCAGTACACGTGGGGGTATGCAGCATGAAGAATTCAATTATTACCTATATATAGGTAATAATTATATATACAATAGGTACATAGCTACCCTACTGGCCCTTCAACGTACAGTTCATGCATTTTCTGTGACTGGAATAGAAGTGCCATATATTACTTTCACGCTGTTTTCTCTACTCACTTTTGTTTGACGAAACACAATCACATTTCCTTCTGTATTTGCCCTTCAACATCTTATTCATACAAATGTCTATGACTGAAAGTTAAATGCAGCACATTTCATTCAGCCAGTTTATCTACACGCTTTTATTTTATGAAACAGAATCACATGGAGAAGGTTTGTGTGCTATCCATTTTACAATATAAGATAAGATTCACGTGGTTTTCTCTACTCGCTTTTCTTTCACTTAATAAATTCACATATATTTCCTTACTTGCCCTTCAACATACAATTCATACAATTTTCTATCACTGAAATAGAAATGCTACATATTAGTTTCACGTGGTTTTCGCTACTCACTTTTCCTTTACAAAACACAATCACAGATTTGATTTCTCTATTCGCCCTTAAATATATATTTCATACAATTTTCTACGATTGAAACAGAATTGCAAAACATTAGATTCACACGATTTTCTTTACACACTTCTCTTTTATGAAATGCAATCACACTTTTTTCTCTGCTCCCTCTTCTACAAAAAATTCATAGTTTTCTATATGATTGACATAGAAATGCAACGTCTTACATTTAAACAGCTTTCTCTACTTTCTTTTCTTCCTGTGGTATTTTAGGTTGCTCAGTGCTTTTGCATCGTGTTTTCCTGTAGTTTGCCCGGTGTTTTTATTTATTTTGTTTATTTTGGTTTTTTATAATATCCAACGTAAGTATAAAAGTTGTAGGAATAAAATCGTCAAACCACGGCAACGCCGGGTATTTAAAATTGTTTACTTATAAAAATGTGATCTACATACGCGGGGGTTACGTTTTATAAGTATGAAATAAATACGCCGGTGGCGTGTTTTATAGAGGTGTAAGCGAAGTATAAAATTGCAGTGCTTCAACTTCTAAATTTATTGCTAAAATATTTTGGTTCCAATTAGGGATTTTATAGGATGAACTGTTTGAAACTGTAAGCTGTAACAACAGTTATGATAATTATAAAACTCTCTTATGTCATATATTTAATTCAAATAATTTTCCCGCCCTTTTATTCTAACGCACATCACGTTTTAGGAATGGTGTTTGTGGTGCTAAATATATTATGAGTGTCTTTACATACTTCTTACCTCATTAAAAATATCACCGCAAATCCTTACTAGATTTACACCGCATTCACAAACTCGTGCACCGAGCCTGTGATTCTGTGGTCATTTTAATGAGTTTTTAAAACAGCTTTTCCCTGCTCTGTATGAAAGCAAATAAACTTTCACTCTGGAGGTTGCATGGAGTGCTGGCAAGAGAAATGTTTACAGGTGCTGCCTGCCATCCTCCTGTCTCATTCCTTATGAAAGTCCCTGCCCTTCTACCTTGGCATTTACACCGTTGACTTCCGCGATCTTTAATGACAACCTCAAAACGAGCAGCATAGCCAGTTGAAAATGTGGAAAATTTCAAACGAAACAGATAGATTAACTAAATACACATGCTAATTTACCAGGTGAGTCAGCAGCCCCTTATTTTTCAGTTTTATGCAATCCGCATTTTATACTCTAACATGAAAACATCAACACCTTTGCTTGATTCTACCCAAGTATTTGACCTGCGTGTCTTTGGTTACACACTCGATGAAATTATTGGGTACTAATATAGATGTTAGAGCATCGCCTTTTGATATACTCGTAATTAGACCGCTGACGTTTGCACCACCTCAAATGTTCACTGGGACAAGCAAATACTGCATGTTAAATTGAATGTTTATCTCCCACGTTGCTAGGTAGCTCAGTCGGGACGAGCGCATGATTTGTAAGTAATCAGTCTATGTGGTTCGAAGCCCCTGCATACGCTAAATTGTTTACTTGTAATACTCACAAATAACTTTGGTTGAACAATTTATATGTTTAAAACTGTTGTTAGTAGGGTATTTGGGGGGAAGCTGGCGCAGTTTTTTATGGGCAAGATGGCCGCCATGCGTGATCTAAGGATTACTAGGTAAGGTGGTAGGGGAAGCAGGACGTTGTAGGTATTTGAAGCAATCACTAGGGATAACTTTTATGGCCTATAGCACTGTATGTATCTTTATGAGCGTTCATGGTAGTCGAGTATGTCGTTCACTATATCGGTGTAAACCTCCTAACGCAAGAGCTTTCCATCTTGATTGTATATGATACCCCCAACATAATGACACCTCGCCCCCACACCGCCACGCTAACCTATCCTAACCTAACCTAACCTAACCTAACCTAACCTAACCTAAGCTCGCCTAACCTAGCTCCTACTCTTTTTACTATGGTCTTTCATAATTTCACATAACCTAAGCCCCATACTTCTACTCGTCTAACCTATCTTAACCTAACCTAAGCTCCATACTTCTACATGGCTAACCTAACCTAACCCAGCTCCCACTATTTACTCCGGTCTTTGATAATTTAACCTAAGCCTCATACTTCTACTCATCTAACCTATCCTAATCTAACCTGGCCTAGCCTAACCTAAGGTAGATCCTCTTATTATTATTTATTCTATTCTACTAACATGATACGTTTCTAGACATTCATTCTATCCTCTTATCATCTATCCTATTCCCTCCTCTGCTTATCTATTCTATCCTGTCATACGCTACCCTGATCTCCATCTAGGAATTTCATAAACATTTTGATACTATTTTGAGTCCTCTGATAGATCTTTTTAAACACTTTTAGCATATTCATGCTGCTTTTACAACATATTTAACAACTTTTCAGACAATTTTCAGAGTTATTCAGTCATTTTCATACATTTTTAAGACGTTCCACCCCATTTTGCTACAATTTTGCACCCTCTGTTAGATCTTTTAGACGCTTTTAGTATATTCATGCTGCTTTTACAACATATTTAACAACTTTTCAGACAATTTTCAGAGTTATTCAGTCATTTTCATACATTTTTAAGACATTTCACCCCATTTTACTGCTATTTGCACCCTCTGTTAGATCTTTTAGACGCTTTTAGTATATTCAGAACGCTTTTAACAACATATTTAACAACTTTTCAGACAATTTTCAGAGCTATTCAATCATTTTCATACATTTTTAGGACATTTCACCCCATTTTACTGCTATTTGCACCCTCCTTTATAGAACTTTTAAACTTCCAGTAGAAGATGTCCTAACCATTGATGTTGAAGTTCTTATTACTACTATTTTTGCCCTCTGTCACAGAATTTTATACAACTGTATGGCTCTTTTGCTTGGTTCTGTATGTTCTGGGGGTAACATCTCCAACACGACATGCAGTTTTCTAAGTGTAACCCCACCTATTATGATCTAACCTGCTTATTAAGTGTTCTTTACAGCTTTATTCAACTTTGTTTTCCTAACCCTTTATAGATTTTTAAACTTATCACTAAAAGATGATCTATCCGCAGATGTTGAGATACTTATAGCTCAATATTTTTAAGAGATATTCAGCAATACCTTTGATAGTATTTTAACACAATCTTCTGTTTATATAAAGTTAATGAGGGTATACTTACTTTAAGGTAGTAGGGTATACGCCTCTCCTCTTTTATCTGGGCTGGAGACCAGCACTAGAGTTAAAGTCTAGTGGCAGAGTTAACGCCTCCCTTTATAATTTCTATTTTTCTTCTTTCTTCGACAAGTTTCATGAGAAGCACGGAGAAGCCAGGTGAGTAATTTTTTTATTTTTTCTTCTTTCTTCGTCAGACTTCATTTGAGGCGTGGAGGAGTCAGTTGATTAAACTTTCATTTTCTACAGGAGACGTAACGGAGAAAATAATCATCTTGAGATCTAAGTTGCATTCTCTTATGCATGGTTTGCAACGTTGTAATGCCCGTACGCATACGTTGATATTCCATCCTCTGCAATTACTCTCTTGTCATCATGAGGCGACAGAGCTATTTTATTAGATTCAACTGTAGAAACATTATGACGTTGGGATAGGATTAAATTCATCGGAGTTCTAACAATTTTCAAAGTTTTAAGGCACTCCATATAGCTATTGAAGCTGATGTATTGCTTAATGGCGCTATGTTTTATGCCTTTGATCTTTTTTATCACAGAGCCATCAATATCGAGAGCATACATTTTAGGTCTGAGACCGACGAAACGGCGAATGATTTTACCACTTGCTTCATCTTTAAACTTTCCCAAAACTTTCTTGTTTTGTGTAGGATTTGGATTTGGTTTAAGGGCGCTCAACTTCTAGGTCATCAGCGGTCTTGTGTAGAATAGCATATATGGTTAGCAGGGTAATCCGCTGTATCCAGATGTTCAAGCATGTGTAATTTATCCTGGTATATATCAGCTGTAGTCACTCGATGGATGAAGGAATCTGTATCCGTATACAACAGTTTAAGATTCTCAGCTCCATAATATGGAAGTAACACATCGTATTGATACGAATACATTAGCGTCTTGGAGATGTCTAGTACGCTCATACCAATGTATATAGGCTTGTTGAACACTATTTTACGAGAAGCCATATGAACAGCTGCAAGATTAGGACCGTATATAGTTCGATCGATAAATGTAGGCTTGGCTATCAGTTTTTCTAATGTTTTGCTGTTTGCCACAAGACGTATATCCATACGATTACGAATATTTTCCATAGTTTTTCCAAACATCGCATTATTGAAAAGTTTATACAAATCCTTCTCGAAATCATTTCTAGCTTGTTGTCGCAGGCGATTATTAAATTCGACGTAAGGCTTTAACCAACAAGACTGACGGAATTTTAGTGCTCGATGAATCTTTATTAGTCGTAGACCATGACTAAGAGCCTGTTTCAAGACCATGTAATGAACCACATACTTCTTTCGGGATCCAAGATGGGCAATTAGTTTCTTTGAAGAGGATTCCCCCGGTTTCATACTCTCAGGCAGGAAGGGCAAATCATTATGAAGATCGTGGAGCTCGACAGGATATTCGACATCGACTTCTAAGATGTATCCAAGGGGGTCATCTTCCTTCAATAATTCCAGGTCTATGTCTTCAGGAGAAACCCATTTAAACCCTCCATAAGGAAGGGCGTGACACATACCCCAACCGTACTGGTTATTGGCGTCTTCGTACGTAATAAAATGAGAGGGTTTACGAGGATCATACTGCTCCATATAGATGTTGTTAGCCTCCGCATACCGGTGAGAAACCTGGCATAACCCTCCTCTTATACCAGATTCAACCATGAGTAGCTGATCGTAATCAAGAAGCAATTCCAACTCGATTCCAGTATACAGCAGCATAGCATCCCATGTAAGTCCTGGAGAAGTAAAATAATGTGCAGGATCCACTTTATGAGTTTTCAAGGTTTGGTTTCTAAATGTCTCAAAGACATCCGATAGGAGAAGAACATCCGAAATTAAGTACAAATCACTGTACTCGCCAAGGTTTCGGACGTTAAAGTGCTTCCACACGTTCAGAGCATGATCATAGTCCTCACTGCTGATTTCTTCACTGTTTAATCTGTTGTAGAAGGCATTCCTAGAAGGCAAACATGTATCGTTCAGGACATCCCACGATGTTACGTAATCATAGGGAAATACCCCCTTACGAGTCATCAAGCCAATATTCTCTACTCCAAAGTATTTCGCTGTTTCAGTATGCGTTTCAAGGTTCTTTGCAAGCTTCTCCAAACTCGTACTGAGGAAGCGGAAAGTATCCACAAACCGGAGTTTAATATCCCCAACATACTTGGAGAATGATATATAACTTTCCTCTGAATTTGGTATAACCTCTACTCTTTCGCTAGTACACCCCAGTTCCTTAACAATGAAATGAGAGTCATACCCACTCAGGTTATGCATGAAGACAGGTATATAATTAGGTGTTTTACAAGCCAGGTTACATTTATTGTGTAAAGGTCCTCTATACACCCCGGAAACATGATCGTGATCGCGAACCTTCCAATTATCTTCTGTAAATTCATGTTCACACAGGTAGCATATTGTAGAAGCATCGAATGATTCTTGTTCTTCAGCTGTAAGATTAAGAGGTTTAGCAGATTTGTATAAGTCACTGATTTTATTCGCCAGATCCATCAAGCATTCCATAAACTTCTGTGCAGCGTCAGGCCCTCGGTAAACATACGGTTCAGTAGGAAGAGTTGTTTCTAGTTGTTCAACACTGGACGACGGTTTCACATAAACGCAAAAGCTCATAGGAGAATGACTTTGATAGGGAGTTGTGTAGGAGGTTTCAGGGTTAGAGGAGCAGGTATGGAGAGGGGTGAGAATGCATTCAAAATCTGCGTAGATAACATAAGGAAGTTTCAACATCCTCTCGACATTCTTGAACTTAACGATTGAGTTATCCTTTGTAGGCATAACGCATCTAGCAATACCATGTTGTCTACATATTTCTCGGTGCTCTTCTAATTTTTTCATTCCACTTCGTCCATGTCGGTCATCAAAATGACTGAAACATCTTTTACATACATAAATTCGTTCTTTATGCTTAGTTTTCTGCCCACGAATAAGCTTCTCAAAATCCTTTATATACACATAGTGATGTTTATCAGCTGAATCACTCAACAGAAGAAGGTCGCGGTGATCAGTTAATTCTTCATCAACCACCTTTATGGGAAACACTTCATGTTTATCATCCACTCCAAACACATTTATGGATATATTATTGAGTTTTTCAAATTTAGTGATTTCACCCAAGCTCGTAGGAAATGAGACGCATGAGAAATCGTATTTTTCTTGATGATCCTTATACTTCCTTACACGCTGAGCATCCTTTTGAATGAACTTTGCAAGAACAGCATACACAAAGCATTTCTCATCGTTGTAGTTCTGAGGGTTTATACAGGCTTTCTTCGCATCCAAAGATGACGGTAGAGGAATATAGCTGCTCCCTCGAAGAAGATTATACTTGTTAATACGTAGTCGAACGCCATCAACACTCAGAAGAGCCCAATTACTGCCTTTCAACTTACTTTCCTCCATTTCAACACGAAGTTTCTCGAATTTTTTTTCCAAGATGGCATCCAAGTCGCTATCTAAAAACACAGCCTGATTACGCGTTTTAAAGGCTTTGTTAGTAGTGTCTCCAACGGCGTTCACAAACTTACATTCAGCCATAATGTTAATTTTCAAACTTTTATGAGCCCGCAGTTCCTTCTGAACACCATGAATTATGCGTTGCTTAGCCTGCTGCAGGTATGAATTTAAATCCTGACTTGCTGGGCATTGGATGAAATACGATTTCAGCCGATCCTGAAAAGCCGTTTCATATTCTACAATATCATCTTCATCAGGAGACATTAACAATAATTTATGCTTAGTAGGTTCGAATTTGACTTTCTTAGCATCTTTAGCCCTCTCACAGCGCCCTTCATGTACATCTCTTCGATTTTCAGTACCGTAAACATCGCCACAATGTTTACACTCGAAAAACTCGCCACATATCAGCTCATGCCTCTTCTTATGGTAGTCACGTAGAAAACTCTTTTCGCATTTACTGCACCTATAATCTGGTATAGCATTCAGAACCGATTTCATCATTTCACCACTCCACATTTTTATAATACGTAGTGGAACACTTGTAAATTATATAAATGAATAAATGCTTATAGCACTTTCCACTGACTCGCCTCGATAACTTATAAAAGCTATTGAACGGTAATCTCGCTAAGAGAAGCTGATGTGCACGACTCAAAGGTTAATTACTGAATAACTATGTAAGCTCAAGCAAACCCTACTTATTCCACTAGCACGTACCTTATAAATTACTACGCGATTCAAGATTAAGTTTGTATTTTTAAAACATATATCATTAAACTACGTGAGTCAAGGATCAACTTGTTTCATTTTTATTTGCCAGTTCAACGTTAACATGCATTTCCCCTCATTTTTAAAGTTTAAACAAGGTAAATTATATTTCAACCACTGTATTTATAGAAATAAATGTTTATAATTTTAATACTTTCATGCCGAACACACACACAAACACAAACACACATACACACACACACACACACACACACACACACACACACACACACACACACACGCGCGCGCGCGCGCGCGCGCGCGCTCGCAAAATTAAGACGTGAAACGGCGATTATGTATCTTTAAGTAACATTTCTTTAATCGATATCGGATGACAGTAATGGAACCATCTAAGCAATATTTAAACGCTTAAAAAAAACCAAATTTCTGCTATATTTCATCAAACCTTCCTATTTTTATGACTTTTTCTCGTCTTTTACGCACTTTGAAACGAATCCAACAGAAAAAATTAAGACGCGAAACGGAAGACGTGAAACGGCGGTTATGTATCTTTAAGTAACATTTCTTTTATCGATATCGGATGACAGTAATGGAACCATCTAAACAATATTTAAACGCTTAAAAAAACCAAATTTCTGCTATATTTCATCAAACCTTCCTATTTTTATGACTTTTTCTCGTCTTTTACGCACTTTGAAACGAATCCAACAGAAAAAATTAAGACGCGAAACGGAAGACGCGAAACGGCGGTTATGTATCTTTAAGTAACATTTCTTTTATCGATATCGGATGACAGTAATGGAACCATCTAAACATTATTTAAACGCTTAAAGAAACAAATATCCCGTATTTTTATAATTCTTTCTCCATTTTTATTCACTTTAAGACGAATCAAGCGTCAAATTAAAACATGAAAAGATGATTATGTTTCTAAGTACCATCATTTCAACAACAAAGACATTAATTTTAACTATCACCACGAAATAAACCTATTTGCACGCGTCTTAACACGCTAACATACTATATGTTACAATCTATCAACTGAACCTCTTTTAAACGTGTCCCAACAGGTAAAATCGTCACCATGTCATTAGTTGAGAAACTCTACCCTCAAACACAGGTGTAAACCTCTCTAAAAACATGTCCCTTCAGGTAAAAGTATCACATTGTCCTCACATTAACGGAAAAAACCTTAGCCTCACGCAAAGGTGTCGATTTATAACATTAGTGGAGAAATTGTAGCCTCGAAGAGCCCCGGCGACGTGCTGTCTACAAAAAAAAAAAAAAACAAGTTCAGACAGGAAAAATTACAAATACTCATTCTTTCGTGTTTCGGAAAGACCCTAAAGATGTTATCGGATTGCACCATTAGTAAGATGCTTTTAGCTGAAATATAAAATAAAATCTCTTCTTCTTGTTCTGGTTCTTCTTCTTCTTCTTCTTCTTCTTCTTCTTCTTCTTCTTCTTCTTCTTCTTCTTCTTCTAGTCTCATTCTCCTTCATGCTAACAGGGAATATACGCGAACTGAAGGTTATTAGCTGAAATATAAAATAAAATCTCTTCTTCTTGTTCTGGTTGTTCTTCTTCTTCCTCTTCTCCTTCTTCTTCTTCTAGTCTCATTCTCCTTCATGCTAACAGGGAATATACGCGAACTGAAGGTTATTAGCTGAAATATAAAATAAAATCTCTTCTTCTTGTTCTAGTTCTTCTTCTTCTTCTTCTTCTTCTTCTTCTTCTTCTTCTTCTTCTTCTATTCTCATTCTCGTTCATGCTAACAGGGAATATACGCGTAATTTTGACGTTATTACCTTAAATATTAAATAAAATAACAGCATTCTCCGTCAATTATATCTAAACCGACTTTTTCCGTGTTATGCAAGATTTAAGCTTCTAGAATCAACACAAGCAATGTTTCTCTCAATAACAGCATTTTTTTATAATTGATTTTGTAAGTAATAACACCAATTTAAACTTTATTACAGATCTCTAAGACCCTAGCTTGCAAAGTATTTAAATGGACACTTAGAGATTCGAACTAGACCCCACAGTACAAAAGCTACCATTTTTATCAATAATTCAAGAGCAGATATTTAGCTGAAGTGTTTAACCTTTTATTTCATCACGCTAACTTTATTGATTCGCGAATAAATCGACTTGAAGTAATTGCCCCGTCCCAGTAATCGAACTATGAGTCGTAGGGATAAAATTGTCTAGTATATCATTTTATATGCCAAGTTAGCCTAATTTGTCTTTGCATTACTATTCCAAGTGTAAAAATAGCGATATAGAGCAAATTTCAATAATTCTCCACAAGATAGGGATCGAACCTACGATACGTTAACTCTAGCATGTTATAAAATAATCGTCCTTAACAAGTATTATCATATAAAGTTTATTTCAGTCTTCCAACACAAGCGGTTCTCGAAATAATTAAATTTACCAAATCAGGATTGGAACCCAAGACTCCAGGATCCCGAGCATACCACAGAGGAAAGCTTATAACAATACCAATTTAATAAAATTTATTCGAAGATTTTATCACTAATAGTTTAGGAGTTATTCCAATAATAATTCATAATTTGCACGGGGATCGAACGCTAAACCACCGACAATCTTCAAAATTAGACCAAGGATGCGTCGTTTTATTATAAGATAATTACCGTTTACCACATTTCGATATCTCATTTAGTTTAGGAGAAATCAGGCATCAATGAGTAGAGTAAATATACCGCTTTAAAACCACTCAAAGGGATGCCGCTAATTAGTTAATTGGTTAACAATGGGCGCTAATTGGATTACACGTGTTTTCACACTCCATTGTCTTTGTCGGTGAAAAGCCGACAATGGGTCGACCCTCATCATCTGTCAGATTACCATCGATAAGGGTTGACAAGGGTTGACAAGGGATGACAGGTTAATTACCAATTACCGTCATTGTCATCCAATTAGTGGCGGCTCCTTTGACTGGTTTTAAAATGTTGTGTTGCTGTGACGTCACACCCAGAACAAGATTTTAAAACCATTCAAAGGAGCCGCCACTAATTGGATGACAATGACGGTAATTGGTAATTAACCTGTCATCCCTTGTCAACCCTTGTCAACCCTTATCGATGGTAATCTGACAGATGATGAGGGTCGACCCATTGTCGGCTTTTCACCGACAAAGACAATGGAGTGTGAAAACACGTGTAATCCAATTAGCGCCCATTGTTAACCAATTAACCAATTAGCGGCATCCCTTTGAGTGGTTTTAAAACGCCCCATATATACTCTACTCATTGATGCCTGATTTCTCCTAAACTAAATGAGATATCGAAATGTGGTAAACGGTAATTATCTTATAATAAAACGACGCATCCTTGGTCTAATTTTGAAGATTGTCGGTGGTTTAGCGTTCGATCCCCGTGCAAATTATGAATTATTATTGGAATAACT
Source organism: Tenodera sinensis (assembly GCA_030765045.1). Classification (NCBI taxonomy): domain Eukaryota; kingdom Metazoa; phylum Arthropoda; class Insecta; order Mantodea; family Mantidae; genus Tenodera; species Tenodera sinensis. The sequence goes on along the minus strand of CM060962.1, from coordinate 51,255,158 downwards.
CCTAAACTATTAGTGATAAAATCTTCGAATAAATTTTATTAAATTGGTATTGTTATAAGCTTTCCTCTGTGGTATGCTCGGGATCCTGGAGTCTTGGGTTCCAATCCTGATTTGGTAAATTTAATTATTTCGAGAACCGCTTGTGTTGGAAGACTGAAATAAACTTTATATGATAATACTTGTTAAGGACGATTATTTTATAACATGCTAGAGTTAACGTATCGTAGGTTCGATCCCTATCTTGTGGAGAATTATTGAAATTTGCTCTATATCGCTATTTTTACACTTGGAATAGTAATGCAAAGACAAATTAGGCTAACTTGGCATATAAAATGATATACTAGACAATTTTATCCCTACGACTCATAGTTCGATTACTGGGACGGGGCAATTACTTCAAGTCGATTTATTCGCGAATCAATAAAGTTAGCGTGATGAAATAAAAGGTTAAACACTTCAGCTAAATATCTGCTCTTGAATTATTGATAAAAATGGTAGCTTTTGTACTGTGGGGTCTAGTTCGAATCTCTAAGTGTCCATTTAAATACTTTGCAAGCTAGGGTCTTAGAGATCTGTAATAAAGTTTAAATTGGTGTTATTACTTACAAAATCAATTATAAAAAAAATGCTGTTATTGAGAGAAACATTGCTTGTGTTGATTCTAGAAGCTTAAATCTTGCATAACACGGAAAAAGTCGGTTTAGATATAATTGACGGAGAATGCTGTTATTTTATTTAATATTTAAGGTAATAACGTCAAAATTACGCGTATATTCCCTGTTAGCATGAACGAGAATGAGAATAGAAGAAGAAGAAGAAGAAGAAGAAGAAGAAGAAGAAGAAGAAGAAGAAGAAGAACTAGAACAAGAAGAAGAGATTTTATTTTATATTTCAGCTAATAACCTTCAGTTCGCGTATATTCCCTGTTAGCATGAAGGAGAATGAGACTAGAAGAAGAAGAAGGAGAAGAGGAAGAAGAAGAACAACCAGAACAAGAAGAAGAGATTTTATTTTATATTTCAGCTAATAACCTTCAGTTCGCGTATATTCCCTGTTAGCATGAAGGAGAATGAGACTAGAAGAAGAAGAAGAAGAAGAAGAAGAAGAAGAAGAAGAAGAAGAAGAAGAAGAAGAAGAAGAAGAAGAAGAAGAAGAAGAAGAAGAAGAACCAGAACAAGAAGAAGAGATTTTATTTTATATTTCAGCTAAAAGCATCTTACTAATGGTGCAATCCGATAACATCTTTAGGGTCTTTCCGAAACACGAAAGAATGAGTATTTGTAATTTTTCCTGTCTGAACTTGTTTTTTTTTTTTTTTGTAGACAGCACGTCGCCGGGGCTCTTCGAGGCTACAATTTCTCCACTAATGTTATAAATCGACACCTTTGCGTGAGGCTAAGGTTTTTTCCGTTAATGTGAGGACAATGTGATACTTTTACCTGAAGGGACATGTTTTTAGAGAGGTTTACACCTGTGTTTGAGGGTAGAGTTTCTCAACTAATGACATGGTGACGATTTTACCTGTTGGGACACGTTTAAAAGAGGTTCAGTTGATAGATTGTAACATATAGTATGTTAGCGTGTTAAGACGCGTGCAAATAGGTTTATTTCGTGGTGATAGTTAAAATTAATGTCTTTGTTGTTGAAATGATGGTACTTAGAAACATAATCATCTTTTCATGTTTTAATTTGACGCTTGATTCGTCTTAAAGTGAATAAAAATGGAGAAAGAATTATAAAAATACGGGATATTTGTTTCTTTAAGCGTTTAAATAATGTTTAGATGGTTCCATTACTGTCATCCGATATCGATAAAAGAAATGTTACTTAAAGATACATAACCGCCGTTTCGCGTCTTCCGTTTCGCGTCTTAATTTTTTCTGTTGGATTCGTTTCAAAGTGCGTAAAAGACGAGAAAAAGTCATAAAAATAGGAAGGTTTGATGAAATATAGCAGAAATTTGGTTTTTTTAAGCGTTTAAATATTGTTTAGATGGTTCCATTACTGTCATCCGATATCGATAAAAGAAATGTTACTTAAAGATACATAACCGCCGTTTCACGTCTTCCGTTTCGCGTCTTAATTTTTTCTGATGGATTCGTTTCAAAGTGCGTAAAAGACGAGAAAAAGTCATAAAAATAGGAAGGTTTGATGAAATATAGCAGAAATTTGGTTTTTTTTAAGCGTTTAAATATTGCTTAGATGGTTCCATTACTGTCATCCGATATCGATTAAAGAAATGTTACTTAAAGATACATAATCGCCGTTTCACGTCTTAATTTTGCGAGCGCGCGCGCGCGTGTGTGTGTGTGTGTGTGTGTGTGTGTGTGTGTGTGTGTGTGTGTGTGTGTGTGTGTGTATGTGTGTTTGTGTTTGTGTGTGTGTTCGGCATGAAAGTATTAAAATTATAAACATTTATTTCTATAAATACAGTGGTTGAAATATAATTTACCTTGTTTAAACTTTAAAAATGAGGGGAAATGCATGTTAACGTTGAACTGGCAAATAAAAATGAAACAAGTTGATCCTTGACTCACGTAGTTTAATGATATATGTTTTAAAAATACAAACTTAATCTTGAATCGCGTAGTAATTTATAAGGTACGTGCTAGTGGAATAAGTAGGGTTTGCTTGAGCTTACATAGTTATTCAGTAATTAACCTTTGAGTCGTGCACATCAGCTTCTCTTAGCGAGATTACCGTTCAATAGCTTTTATAAGTTATCGAGGCGAGTCAGTGGAAAGTGCTATAAGCATTTATTCATTTATATAATTTACAAGTGTTCCACTACGTATTATAAAAATGTGGAGTGGTGAAATGATGAAATCGGTTCTGAATGCTATACCAGATTATAGGTGCAGTAAATGCGAAAAGAGTTTTCTACGTGACTACCATAAGAAGAGGCATGAGCTGATATGTGGCGAGTTTTTCGAGTGTAAACATTGTGGCGATGTTTACGGTACTGAAAATCGAAGAGATGTACATGAAGGGCGCTGTGAGAGGGCTAAAGATGCTAAGAAAGTCAAATTCGAACCTACTAAGCATAAATTATTGTTAATGTCTCCTGATGAAGATGATATTGTAGAATATGAAACGGCTTTTCAGGATCGGCTGAAATCGTATTTCATCCAATGCCCAGCAAGTCAGGATTTAAATTCATACCTGCAGCAGGCTAAGCAACGCATAATTCATGGTGTTCAGAAGGAACTGCGGGCTCATAAAAGTTTGAAAATTAACATTATGGCTGAATGTAAGTTTGTGAACGCCGTTGGAGACACTACTAACAAAGCCTTTAAAACGCGTAATCAGGCTGTGTTTTTAGATAGCGACTTGGATGCCATCTTGGAAAAAAAATTCGAGAAACTTCGTGTTGAAATGGAGGAAAGTAAGTTGAAAGGCAGTAATTGGGCTCTTCTGAGTGTTGATGGCGTTCGACTACGTATTAACAAGTATAATCTTCTTCGAGGGAGCAGCTATATTCCTCTACCGTCATCTTTGGATGCGAAGAAAGCCTGTATAAACCCTCAGAACTACAACGATGAGAAATGCTTTGTGTATGCTGTTCTTGCAAAGTTCATTCAAAAGGATGCTCAGCGTGTAAGGAAGTATAAGGATCATCAAGAAAAATACGATTTCTCATGCGTCTCATTTCCTACGAGCTTGGGTGAAATCACTAAATTTGAAAAACTCAATAATATATCCATAAATGTGTTTGGAGTGGATGATAAACATGAAGTGTTTCCCATAAAGGTGGTTGATGAAGAATTAACTGATCACCGCGACCTTCTTCTGTTGAGTGATTCAGCTGATAAACATCACTATGTGTATATAAAGGATTTTGAGAAGCTTATTCGTGGGCAGAAAACTAAGCATAAAGAACGAATTTATGTATGTAAAAGATGTTTCAGTCATTTTGATGACCGACATGGACGAAGTGGAATGAAAAAATTAGAAGAGCACCGAGAAATATGTAGACAACATGGTATTGCTAGATGCGTTATGCCTACAAAGGATAACTCAATCGTTAAGTTCAAGAATGTCGAGAGGATGTTGAAACTTCCTTATGTTATCTACGCAGATTTTGAATGCATTCTCACCCCTCTCCATACCTGCTCCTCTAACCCTGAAACCTCCTACACAACTCCCTATCAAAGTCATTCTCCTATGAGCTTTTGCGTTTATGTGAAACCGTCGTCCAGTGTTGAACAACTAGAAACAACTCTTCCTACTGAACCGTATGTTTACCGAGGGCCTGACGCTGCACAGAAGTTTATGGAATGCTTGATGGATCTGGCGAATAAAATCAGTGACTTATACAAATCTGCTAAACCTCTTAATCTTACAGCTGAAGAACAAGAATCATTCGATGCTTCTACAATATGCTACCTGTGTGAACATGAATTTACAGAAGATAATTGGAAGGTTCGCGATCACGATCATGTTTCCGGGGTGTATAGAGGACCTTTACACAATAAATGTAACCTGGCTTGTAAAACACCTAATTATATACCTGTCTTCATGCATAACCTGAGTGGGTATGACTCTCATTTCATTGTTAAGGAACTGGGGTGTACTAGCGAAAGAGTAGAGGTTATACCAAATTCAGAGGAAAGTTATATATCATTCTCCAAGTATGTTGGGGATATTAAACTCCGGTTTGTGGATACTTTCCGCTTCCTCAGTACGAGTTTGGAGAAGCTTGCAAAGAACCTTGAAACGCATACTGAAACAGCGAAATACTTTGGAGTAGAGAATATTGGCTTGATGACTCGTAAGGGGGTATTTCCCTATGATTACGTAACATCGTGGGATGTCCTGAACGATACATGTTTGCCTTCTAGGAATGCCTTCTACAACAGATTAAACAGTGAAGAAATCAGCAGTGAGGACTATGATCATGCTCTGAACGTGTGGAAGCACTTTAACGTCCGAAACCTTGGCGAGTACAGTGATTTGTACTTAATTTCGGATGTTCTTCTCCTATCGGATGTCTTTGAGACATTTAGAAACCAAACCTTGAAAACTCATAAAGTGGATCCTGCACATTATTTTACTTCTCCAGGACTTACATGGGATGCTATGCTGCTGTATACTGGAATCGAGTTGGAATTGCTTCTTGATTACGATCAGCTACTCATGGTTGAATCTGGTATAAGAGGAGGGTTATGCCAGGTTTCTCACCGGTATGCGGAGGCTAACAACATCTATATGGAGCAGTATGATCCTCGTAAACCCTCTCATTTTATTACGTACGAAGACGCCAATAACCAGTACGGTTGGGGTATGTGTCACGCCCTTCCTTATGGAGGGTTTAAATGGGTTTCTCCTGAAGACATAGACCTGGAATTATTGAAGGAAGATGACCCCCTTGGATACATCTTAGAAGTCGATGTCGAATATCCTGTCGAGCTCCACGATCTTCATAATGATTTGCCCTTCCTGCCTGAGAGTATGAAACCGGGGGAATCCTCTTCAAAGAAACTAATTGCCCATCTTGGATCCCGAAAGAAGTATGTGGTTCATTACATGGTCTTGAAACAGGCTCTTAGTCATGGTCTACGACTAATAAAGATTCATCGAGCACTAAAATTCCGTCAGTCTTGTTGGTTAAAGCCTTACGTCGAATTTAATAATCGCCTGCGACAACAAGCTAGAAATGATTTCGAGAAGGATTTGTATAAACTTTTCAATAATGCGATGTTTGGAAAAACTATGGAAAATATTCGTAATCGTATGGATATACGTCTTGTGGCAAACAGCAAAACATTAGAAAAACTGATAGCCAAGCCTACATTTATCGATCGAACTATATACGGTCCTAATCTTGCAGCTGTTCATATGGCTTCTCGTAAAATAGTGTTCAACAAGCCTATATACATTGGTATGAGCGTACTAGACATCTCCAAGACGCTAATGTATTCGTATCAATACGATGTGTTACTTCCATATTATGGAGCTGAGAATCTTAAACTGTTGTATACGGATACAGATTCCTTCATCCATCGAGTGACTACAGCTGATATATACCAGGATAAATTACACATGCTTGAACATCTGGATACAGCGGATTACCCTGCTAACCATATATGCTATTCTACACAAAACAAGAAAGTTTTGGGAAAGTTTAAAGATGAAGCAAGTGGTAAAATCATTCGCCGTTTCGTCGGTCTCAGACCTAAAATGTATGCTCTCGATATTGATGGCTCTGTGATAAAAAAGATCAAAGGCATAAAACATAGCGCCATTAAGCAATACATCAGCTTCAATAGCTATATGGAGTGCCTTAAAACTTTGAAAATTGTTAGAACTCCGATGAATTTAATCCTATCCCAACGTCATAATGTTTCTACAGTTGAATCTAATAAAATAGCTCTGTCGCCTCATGATGACAAGAGAGTAATTGCAGAGGATGGAATATCAACGTATGCGTACGGGCATTACAACGTTGCAAACCATGCATAAGAGAATGCAACTTAGATCTCAAGATGATTATTTTCTCCGTTACGTCTCCTGTAGAAAATGAAAGTTTAATCAACTGACTCCTCCACGCCTCAAATGAAGTCTGACGAAGAAAGAAGAAAAAATAAAAAAATTACTCACCTGGCTTCTCCGTGCTTCTCATGAAACTTGTCGAAGAAAGAAGAAAAATAGAAATTATAAAGGGAGGCGTTAACTCTGCCACTAGACTTTAACTCTAGTGCTGGTCTCCAGCCCAGATAAAAGAGGAGAGGCGTATACCCTACTACCTTAAAGTAAGTATACCCTCATTAACTTTATATAAACAGAAGATTGTGTTAAAATACTATCAAAGGTATTGCTGAATATCTCTTAAAAATATTGAGCTATAAGTATCTCAACATCTGCGGATAGATCATCTTTTAGTGATAAGTTTAAAAATCTATAAAGGGTTAGGAAAACAAAGTTGAATAAAGCTGTAAAGAACACTTAATAAGCAGGTTAGATCATAATAGGTGGGGTTACACTTAGAAAACTGCATGTCGTGTTGGAGATGTTACCCCCAGAACATACAGAACCAAGCAAAAGAGCCATACAGTTGTATAAAATTCTGTGACAGAGGGCAAAAATAGTAGTAATAAGAACTTCAACATCAATGGTTAGGACATCTTCTACTGGAAGTTTAAAAGTTCTATAAAGGAGGGTGCAAATAGCAGTAAAATGGGGTGAAATGTCCTAAAAATGTATGAAAATGATTGAATAGCTCTGAAAATTGTCTGAAAAGTTGTTAAATATGTTGTTAAAAGCGTTCTGAATATACTAAAAGCGTCTAAAAGATCTAACAGAGGGTGCAAATAGCAGTAAAATGGGGTGAAATGTCTTAAAAATGTATGAAAATGACTGAATAACTCTGAAAATTGTCTGAAAAGTTGTTAAATATGTTGTAAAAGCAGCATGAATATACTAAAAGCGTCTAAAAGATCTAACAGAGGGTGCAAAATTGTAGCAAAATGGGGTGGAACGTCTTAAAAATGTATGAAAATGACTGAATAACTCTGAAAATTGTCTGAAAAGTTGTTAAATATGTTGTAAAAGCAGCATGAATATGCTAAAAGTGTTTAAAAAGATCTATCAGAGGACTCAAAATAGTATCAAAATGTTTATGAAATTCCTAGATGGAGATCAGGGTAGCGTATGACAGGATAGAATAGATAAGCAGAGGAGGGAATAGGATAGATGATAAGAGGATAGAATGAATGTCTAGAAACGTATCATGTTAGTAGAATAGAATAAATAATAATAAGAGGATCTACCTTAGGTTAGGCTAGGCCAGGTTAGATTAGGATAGGTTAGATGAGTAGAAGTATGAGGCTTAGGTTAAATTATCAAAGACCGGAGTAAATAGTGGGAGCTGGGTTAGGTTAGGTTAGCCATGTAGAAGTATGGAGCTTAGGTTAGGTTAAGATAGGTTAGACGAGTAGAAGTATGGGGCTTAGGTTATGTGAAATTATGAAAGACCATAGTAAAAAGAGTAGGAGCTAGGTTAGGCGAGCTTAGGTTAGGTTAGGTTAGGTTAGGTTAGGTTAGGATAGGTTAGCGTGGCGGTGTGGGGGCGAGGTGTCATTATGTTGGGGGTATCATATACAATCAAGATGGAAAGCTCTTGCGTTAGGAGGTTTACACCGATATAGTGAACGACATACTCGACTACCATGAACGCTCATAAAGATACATACAGTGCTATAGGCCATAAAAGTTATCCCTAGTGATTGCTTCAAATACCTACAACGTCCTGCTTCCCCTACCACCTTACCTAGTAATCCTTAGATCACGCATGGCGGCCATCTTGCCCATAAAAAACTGCGCCAGCTTCCCCCCAAATACCCTACTGTTGTTATTATTATAATTTGTAACAGTTTTATTTCCATTTTATGATATTGTTGTCAACTAAGATATCTTACCCGGTGCAGTAGAATCCCGATAACTCGACGACCTTTTTTATTTTATTTTAATTTTCTGTGGTTAAACTTGACCATACTAATTTCTATTATCTACTATACGAAATTAATAGTATACGTAAATTTTAATTAGTTTACATATACAACCTACTGCATTCTCCCTCAGTGACAAAAGGACTGACCTCCTATTGACCTTCGATATCTAGTCAGAACATAAACAGCCGGCAGAACGTTGCCACGAAATCAAAAGTTTGCCATTAGTAATGTGGATACATAGCACAAATACTTGTTAGGAAGGTTTGAATGTGTATTGCTCTAGGCAGCACAAAGATGTTTTTAGACGTGACGAATTCCGCAGCGGTTTATGATCGAGTTCACTTTTGTATTTATAAAACCATAGGGTGTCAGGTTATCTTTCCGACTTCCGTGTAGTACATAAACATCGGGGACCCATGCGTGATTAAGTACAGTACCATCTCGCATTATCAGCAGTGTCTTCTTTATTTCAAGGAAGAAAACAGAGACGTTATCCACATCAGTTTTCATGATGCCACTCACACACATCCTACCAGACATTCGTCACGAGTAAAATATACCGCTGTACGTGGTAAGCTAAACTTTCAGTTACATATTTCTGATTACAGTTCAGCTTCCAAGATTTCGGGCTTGCGGTTAATGTTGTGTTTATGCCAGTGAAAATGTCGAACAAGAAGAAAAGACAAATTAACATGACAATGGAAATTAAATTGAATGTGTTGAAGAGACCGGATAAATGGGAACATGTTAATATGTAATAAATGTTAGAATAATATGTAATATGTTAATATGTTAATAGGTAGAAATGTTAGCTGTGAATAACAGACCCCTTATTCCGTAAAAATCGACCTTTCGGTAACTCGACAGCCTCTCAGTCCACATTAAGTCGAGTTATCGGTATTGTACTGTATAAATGCAGGGCTACTCTGTACATTGGCTCTTGCTTCTCCGTAGATCAAAAACGTATCAATGTACCTGTCTGTCGAATGCGTGATGAAGGAATGCCACAAAATATCATGCAACAGCTGACGCGTGGAGAATGAAGGGAGTGGGCATTCATAATGACACATTATATCAAGCCGTTTAATGGGGCAGAAGTCATTGTACCTGTTCTACTACAAAATAAAGACAGCCAATAACGATTTAAGTTATAATGCCCTAAACCCTGAGGGTCTTCATAATTACATTATTGTGAATTCGGTTTCCAAGTTTTGTTGAGCATTAAAAAGATTATACAATGCTGAAGCGTGAACCCATGTCCCACGGGTTAGGGCACAGGAGACAGTCATAATTCTCTTCAGCTATTTCGAGACTTGACTGAAAGCATATTCCGAGTTCAACAATACAACTTGTATGCCAGGCGGTATGTTATTGCCACTTCGCGAGCTTTCGGGTTTAATTTAGCCGTTTAAGACAGTTTTAATCCTTTGCTGGGGTTTTTAATATTATTGCTTAAATGGCAAAGGCTATTATGCATGTTATCTGTGATGTACGACACGTAATTTGCGCAAAAAATTAAATAAACCGTTATTTAATATTATTTGGCTCTAAATACAAGAGTCCGCGATTTCCTTTTTATTCGGTGATGCTAGTGTACTCATATGATAGGTCCATTTTTCAGAGGCGTTTACTGAATTACGTTGCTACGTATACTCTAATAAAAAGTTTGTGAAATCGGCTGGAAACCGGAATTTCCTCTCAGTAAACGAGTCGCATGTTTTTGAGGTGTACTTTAGCGAGGAGTACGATCCGTCTCTTAAACTGCTGTTTCTTTAAATTCTGCGTATTCGTCTCTCTAAGAACGTCAAGCAATATGTTTTAGTAGGAGCAAAACAAGACTAAAGCGCAGATGCTGTTTGATGGGTGGCCTACCTTCCAAAAGAACAAGCGGCAGCTGACTCACTTGGTGTATGATTGTTCATGCGAGTGGGTAAGGATGTACATGAAACGCTATTTTGAATTATGAGCAGGTTTATAAATACAGCCAAACATTTCAAGCAAACAATTAGAGAGAATACAATTCTTAAACAGTACTACCGAACACCTGGAGCTTGGCACATGCAGAAAGAGAACAAATATGCAAATATGTGAAAGACAGGGCAATATTTATTTTGTTCTGGCAAAATTAAAGCATTTTAATTTGTTTTGCTGTTGTTGTTACAACATGGCTTTATTAGACTTTAAGCCATTAGGTAACTGATGTCTCATTATAACTGAATTGAAATGTACAAATATAATACAAATATACAAATTTAATAAATATAATAACCAATAACATAATCATATAATAAATTCAGAAATGAGTCAGTAGTTAAAGGGACTAGCTTTTATTGTCTTCTTTCCTTTTAATCCATATTGCTTCTGGCGGCCCAATATAATGCTGGTAATTCTTTCTGCTTCTGTAGATTGGGATCAAGTCCCGTGCAATGCAGAAGGTGATCAGAGTTCATTCTTGTTCCAGGCTCCTTGCAGATGAGGAGGCACTCTTCCGTCTGGTATATCCCTATTTTATATAGATGTGCTACTAAGCAGTCATATCCAGTTTCCAGTCGAACAGTTGCCACAGCTTCCTTCCTTCTTTTGTTTTTCTATTTACCCCGTAAGTAATCGATTTTTCAACCTTTTCCCTTTTGCATACTGACAAACTTCCTCTTTCCATGATTGACATGCTCCACGTTTGATGAGCTTCTTGGCTGAGTTGACTGTAATGGGTTTTGTTCCCATATACACTGTAGTGCCTTTTTCTGCCAGTCCATCCTGTATCTCATTGCCTCTCACTCCCACAGCATTTTAATGTATTTAGAAAGAATTCCTGCAAATGGTTCTAAAACAAGCATTTTGGTGACTAAAGCTCTGATATATGTAGATATAGCCAAAGTCCATAGTAAAGCACTCTTAGAATTTCAACGACGGAAAGCGATATGCTTTTCTTTCTTTTTGTGCCTGCTTTATTCGGTAATAAGAAGTGATGATCCAGGTAAAATAGTTGTTTTTAGAGCTCAAGCCAGATTCTCAAATTCTTCAAATTCAAGCGCTTCAAAGGTGTTTACCACACTTATGATTAGATCAAACAAAAGAACAAAGATCCACGTTAAGATCAGGTACAAATGGTGGCCCTAATCTTACAAGTAATGGCCCATCTTCAAATTCAGTCTCCTCACCACCCCCATAAATAATTAGTGCAGCTCAGCTGACAAAAAAACTAAGATGGAACAGCTAGCACCCCGAGAAGCAAGGTGAAAGGGTCCTCAAGGGGACCCATGATGGTACTACCGGAGGGCACCTGCAGGTACGATAACACCTTGTAAATGTTACGTCGGCGATTTGTATTGGTAGCTTTTAACCCCCGTCTTTACTACAAACGACACCACAGGCGGTGACACTGATGATACATGGAATGAAGATGTAGCACCGGTGGAATGAGTTGGTGGGGAAAACCGGAGAACAAGGAGGAAACCCGGCCCCAGCGCCGCTTCGTCCACCACAATTCCTACATGCGGTTGCTTGGGAGCGAACCCGGGCCGCTTTGGGGAGAAGCGAATGGTCTAACCACTCGACTACGGCGCGGCCGTTACGTCGGCGATTCTATTGGTTGCAGCTTGGAAGCAATTGAGAGTGGGTTCCAGCAATGTGACATCTTCGCGACAAGTCGAGGGCTCAAGACTCAGTTGGGGTCGCATGCAAAAGACTTCTGAGCGGCTGACGAAAAAATTGTTGAATGATGCGCCATTAGCAGAGAAAGGTTTCTCAGAGCTCCAATAAGCTATTTCTATCTCTGGGTTAACTTAAAACATAAAGTGTACAAGACAAATCCACATATCCTGGAATAATTGAAACAAAATATCCGCAGGAAAATTTGAAGCGTGAACTACGGCGAGTGATAGATAGTTTCCTAAATAGGTACCAAAAATGTATGGACAACGATGGTGGCCAGTTTCAGCATCTTCTTTCGTAAGCTTGATAAGTAAAGACTTTAAAGGTAGTTTTAAAATGTTTTATGTTTTCATCCACGCCTGTCTATGATTGCGGCAGACGGCAACGAACACTGATCATTCGGATAACCCGTTCGAAGCTTTATTTTGCTCTCCATGTATAACACCGTAGAACTGCCATTCAAAAGGATTGTGACTGACGAGGCATGCTCTTTCCTAAGGATGGACAGAGGGACCGCGAATCGTTACCTGCTGTTGGTAATGGACTATGACTCCAAGTGACCGGAAGCTTATGGAATTCCCAATTAAGAGGCTTTGATCTTGCTAACTGCTCTGGTGAACAACTTCTCTTGCAGGTTTTGAATTCGATCTTATGCGAGAGCTTCTCCATGCCTCAGAATCTGCAAGACCGTATCACTCCCCTTCATCCACAGTCGGATGGAATGGTGGATAGTTATACGAAGACGGTCAAGGAGCATCTCCGGGAAGTGGTTTCCAGCCATCATCGAGACTGAGATGTGCACGTGACACACTTCTGACATACAATAAACTATATCAAAGATATAGTGTACCACATTCGGCATCGCCCGCCTCTGTAGTGTGGTGATAGCGTGTCTGCCTCACGTTCGAATCACAGCCACTCAACCAGCCCTACCAGAATACCTATGAGTAATGCATTCATCACTGTTATCGAACCTCCTCACCAGTATATAAATAATGTGCTGGGCGAAGGTGAAGGTGACGGTGACGGTGACGGCGACGGCGACGGTAGAATGAGAGGACTTACAAATTTTACTTGGACACCAAACCACAGATATTTCACATAACAAGTCAGATGTAAAGGTTTGAATACGGCCGACCTAAAATCCTTACCACAGAGCAGGTTCGAACCACAGGTCCTCAGCACTAGAGCCACCAACGAAACTACTCAGGTATCCCAGCGTCCTGAACATACAATGTCTCTCAAAATATCTAGGGGCCGCATCACGCACAACTGTTCTGTGAACTTTGTTCACCCTTTCGATGGATGTGTAGGAGAGGCAAGAGGGGGTGTCACAGAGACCAAATGCACAAAATAAGATCAGCCCATCTAGTTCATTCTGGTGTAAAGGGAAGTGTTAGGAATTAGTACTGCAGAGGTCCAGTGTTCAAATCGGGGATCAAGTTTGTCTTTTTTTTTTCGGCTTACGAGTAACAAGCTACCTTCGTGCTGTTTAGAAGTATATATCTGTTCGTTTAGCAAGCGTCCCCATCAGGCCGCACGCTCGGGCGGAAGTAAAAGCCCTCAAGCCTTGACCATCCGGTTGCGGGCAAGTAATGGATGTCCTACAGTGGCGGAACTACGATTGTGTAAATTAACTTACACTTTTACTGTCAACTACATAATAGTGACAGCAGTATTTTATACACTTTGATACTGATAACTAATATAATACAAAATAAAGCCCTATTGGCAGGAAATTCAAGTAACGAAATACAAACACTCGTATAAAACTAATAAACTAAATAAATAATGTAGTAAGACATAGAACTTTTTTCTTGTTGGTAGTATGCAATTCAATGAAGTAAACAATACAAATAAACAAAATATTCTTCAAATCTTTCTTAGCCATCCGACAATCGCCGTGATTTTTGCAGTTGTCTGTTTTCCACCAGCTGTTCAATACGTGGGAGCTACCCAATCACTAACCTGCTTTCAAGTGTTTATCCCTTAATTGGCTTCTGTGACGTGACTTTGTACACTTCAGTGATTCGCAGACATAGGTTGTTTTTTTTTTTCACAGCTTTGACTTCCCTTAAGATGCCGAACGAAGTTTTCGGCGAAACGTTGGAGAATAAAACTACTGGACACGGCCTACAAGCCCGGAAAGAATGCATAATGGAATTAGCGACGGCGGCCGTGAAAGCCTTAGCAATCTCAGATTTGTTTGTAATAGTTTCATACTACCTAGAAACCAAACAACATTTCACTGTAAGCTATTAAGTTACTTGGTTCCGAATGTGAAATAATCCAATAGGATTTTCAACGGAAGAACGGGCTAAATATCTGAAACTGATCCGTATAGCCATTGTTTTAAGCAGATAAATACCATAAATACTAACTATACCGCTCGCAAAAGTTAAAGGCATGTGAACGCTGGCCAATGCTCAAGCAGAGCGCTGTTGCCAAGCGTAGTGCGTGTACCGGCAGAGGTTCTGTACATAAGAGTGTGTGAGATGCATGCACCAAATTCGGCAGCGCTGGTGGGAGGGGCAAGCGTGGGATTCCCTGGAGTCAGCAGTACGCCCCGCCTCCATATGCCTTTAAGTTTTGTGAAGATTATAATCATTGATAGTATAGTATGTGTCGAGAGCATAATGGCAGCAATTAAGACGCGAGTATATTTCATGAAACGAGTGGTGGTGAATTCCATACTACACATACGAGCGCCTTAATTGCCATTATACCCAAGTTTCATATGATTGTTTATGCTCAATCATGTGTCTAAGTTTAAAACATTTATGAAACGTTTTTAATATTTTACACTGCATGCTTTTGTGAGTGGTGCCCCACACTTTAATGACGTATTTGTTATTCGGTTGTACACACAAAGATCGATAGTTGCGCCTTCAAATTCGAAATTATTGATTTTGTTGTTATATTGGATTTTACACAATGATACACAGAGAATACATGTTATAACATTTAAAAAAGTAGGCTTTCAAAAAAGAGAAGACACGTTGAATTTATTAGAATGTTATTTATTACCTACATATCACTTTCACCTCCGAAATGTTTAGTTTTTCTAAACTCAAAATTGTTGTTATTTGATTGAACGTATGAGAATCGATAGTTTCACTTTCAGCTGCGTGGGAATCTGTGCAGACGGTAAAGTATTTTTATTGTTACATGCGGATCTTTTGATTGGCTGATAGCAGTATCATTATGAACAGGTTCACCTTTGATTGGTGGATAGCAGTATCGTTATGAACGCGTGCACCTTTGATTGGTGGATAGCAGTATCGTTATGAACACGTGCATCTTTGATTGGTGGATAGCGGTATCGTTATGAACAAGTACACCTTTGATTGGCGGATAGCAGTATTATTATGAACAGGTGCACCATTGATTGGTGGATAGTAGTATCGTTATGAGCAGGTGCACCATTGATTGGTGGATAGTAGTATCGTTATGATCAGGTGCACCATTGATTGGTGGATGATAGTATCGTTATGAACAGGTACACCATTGATTGGTGGATAGTAGTATCGTTATGAATAGATGCACCATTGATTGGTGGATAGTAGTATCGTTATGAATGGATGCACCATTGATTGGTGGATAGTAGTATCGTTATGAACAGGTGCACCTTTGATTGGTGGACAGCAGTATCGTTATGAACACGTGCACCTTTGATTGGTGGATAGCAGTATCGTTATGAACACGTGCATCTTTGATTGGTGGATAGCAGTATCGTTATGAACAGGTTCACCTTTGATTGGTGGATAGCGGTATTGGTATAAAGAGCTGGATATAATGCGGTCCATTACAATGTCATATAAGCACTATGTTAATGGCGTGATTGAGCATAAAATATTACTGTGCAACAAAAGTAATAGAAGTAATTGAAACAGGAACAACATCTTTGATGCTAAGAGCAACACTTGTTCCGACATTTCATAGAATATTTATATATAATCTTAAATAATCAAGTACAAGAGTAGACATTTTTTTGAAGAAACATTGTAACACAAGAAATTTTGAACAACCTTTTCTTCAACTATTACCTACTCGTGATAGAGGAAGTGATGATTAATGTCCAAAAATTGATACAGGGTTTTCAGCATAAATGCTATTTTCCATCTTTCTAATGCTTTAAGATATACTGAAACTTTTTCTTTCCGGCGTCGTGCTTTATTGCACTTGGATAACGTTCATTACACCTTTGGGACTTCATTTGCGAAATGGAGGCAGTTTCACGAGGAGCGTCATATTCTAGTGTTTTGTTTCCCCTTCCTTTTGTCAGTTTTTTCCTTACAAGTTCTCCTAGAGCTGGAAGTAAAAAGAGAAGGCCATTCCCAGGAGAGGAACGGGCTGTATGAACCATATCGATCATATTTTTACGCATTCATTAGTCGAACATTTTTTAACAACTGTAAGGCTAGGTGTTTAATTGGCTGATTAGATATTCCTACTGAGCCTATTCATGTACTTCAGAAATACTGACTACCAAACAGTTCTGAGGTATTCAAAATTATTTGTGTAGTAACATATTTACTATGAGCACACGACTTTCTCTGCCACTTGCTGCACAACATTCTTCTAAAAGTCAATTTTCGTACCCAGTTCATGTTCATCCTGAGGAATATCTTCATTGAAAGAGCCTATTGTAATATACCCTGTATCCGAAATATTTGCAGAACCTTGTGCAGTGATATATTGGGTGTAAATATAATTGAATGCAAGGCAATGTGAGGGTAATTATGCACAAACACCACCTCTCCCCGCAGAGGTTTTGTCCAGCTCGGACTTGTTAGGGGACAAAAACTTAATTTGTCATTGATTACATCCCTAAATTATAATTAATTTTGGAAGCACATTACAAATAGTAGTTATTGCCACAGTAGCAGAATTGTCGTAATTTAGTATTTAGGTCAACTGTATGTCACAGGAAAACCTGTTCATGGACGTGGTTAGATCAGCCTAGACTCCCTGTGCAGACATTTGCTTTCGCCCCAGATGAGTCCGTTCGAATTAAACTACTGTTCAAAATTATACACGACATAAAACATATATCACCGAACTGTTTGGTAGCACCCTATCATCTTCTTATGTCGATGTTGGCATCCATAGTTCGTTATAGAAAACCATTGCAAAAGCAAATAATTTAATTTCAAGTCCAGGGTGGAATGGTGAGATGATAACACATAATAGTTATAGAATGAGGTAGTACAACTCCCAACATAATATAAAATATGTTTCATAAACGTCTTAGTTAGTACTGTTGTTCTCATTGAGCATGAATCACAAAAAAATCGCACAAACATTAAACAATTTTATGTGGAAAATATACTTTATACCTCATCCGACATTGACTAGAATTGCGCCGTTGCGTCTGCAATTCTTTTAAGGCACGAAAAGATATCTACTTACTCCAAAGCCGGACGAAATGCGCCACCTGTTACACTTTCCTCAAATACAAATAATTACATTTGTGCAATTGTGCTACTATGAATACCACTCTAATCAATAGGAGTAGTGTTTATACTACAAGTATTTTTTTGCAAAATTAGTACTTCCATCCTTTTGCTAAATAAAAAGTCCCTAGAGTAAGAAGTATCGCAGTTTTTGTTTTTCCTGCAAATATCTCATGAATACAGACTGTTCTCCATTTTACAAGCTCGGGTTAGTGTAGGATTTCATGACCTCATGAAAAGAAGCAGGAACGTTTAATATAGTTTATATATTGTCTATTTCTGAAAGGCAACTTTTTTATCTGTTGCGGTATTAAATTATCACTCTGTAAGGTGTGGTACACAAGCTGTGTTTTTGAGACACTGAAAAGTATATGGTCATACAGTGCAACAGGTTGGAAAATAATGTTTGTGCATACATTTATGAATGTTAAAAATAACTTAATCTGTCACATATAATTCAACCTTTTATTGCATCGTCCTTTTATATGTCTCAGTGTGTAATTTAATGACTACTCTGCAACGCTGCATAATTTTAAATTAGTTGCTCATCTACAGGTACACGTTTACTCTGTAGGCCACTATACGTCGTTTGATTTAGTGCGCATAAGAGGCAGCGTTCTTAGGTTGTCAGTGCCCGGTATTTCGTGGGCTACATCCGTGTGCACTAAACTTGAAGAGGCACGTCATGAAATGCCTTGCCCAGGTTATGTTACACTAAAACTACATCGGAAAGCGAACCTGCGTTACGCATCGAAGGAGGAAGACTTTTAACACTGATACCACTGTAACATTATTTTAATAAGCTATTAAGGTTACACCGAAGTGAAAAAGATGATTTTCTAAAGTATTGAAGTTAGAGATTTAATTTTTTGCACAGGCATTACTAGCAACCAAAGAAATGTGTGTACTAAAGTTCATTCTAATGTCTAATCACTAGACATGGGAGAAAATCTTACATGGACATTACGTTGACTACGCATCGACCTTAGAGTGCAGCAACTGGTGTCGTGATTGGCATGTAAATAAAAGAGGTAGGAAGGTCACTGTCAATAACGCGCCGTGCACTTCACACCGTAGTTCCACTTTGTCATTGGAAGAGACCACACACCCTCGCACACGACCTTCCCCCCTGCGATGTAAAAGTTCCATAATTCCGTTATGCTTACATTACCTCTGAGAGTTTTCCCCATGTCTGTTAATCACATTCTTGATACATTATTTTGTATCAATTTCATTGGGTATAATCAACATCTATCTCCTCCAATAGATGTTAAACAACAGAGTTGATTTTTTAAAATTGTACTCTTATTACCTTTGTAATACCTTAATTATGGAAATGTTGATATAGTGAATAGTTTTCTTAAAAAAACAATTTTAATAGCGCAAAGTGTAAAAATGACATAAAAACGGTGCATTATTATGTTAAATATCATTTTAAAAAAGAGTATAGTAAAAATTCAAATTCCAATACTAAATTTTATTACCCATATTCTGATCTATATTGGAAAAACATTTTAGATCTGTAGCAAGAATTTTGTGGGAGAAGATGGGTTTTGAATATGAGAAAGGAACAAAAAAATATCGTTTCCTTGAAAAATCAGTTTAAAATTGAAATGAAAGGCAGAGGCAGAAGGGCACCACATTTAGAATGACGCCCAAAATGTGTTCCACCCTCCCTAGGGGATTGAAACTTCGCAGACATATTCTTTAAGGTACGGTGCATTTTTTAAATAAAAATTCAAAAATCGATTCTTCTGACCAAACGGGCTAAAATAGCACTTCAGTGTTCCCTTAATATGCTACAGTGACTCGAAAGAAAAAGAAAAAAGAACAAAACATAATAGCTATCTAGATTGGTTCACCTTTGAAACACCTGCAATATGCAAGCACCATGACATCCATAAGCTGAAAGAAAACGAGAGTGTACGATGCAAGTGTCACCCTCTTTATTGGGAAAAAGTGCCTTTAGGAAGGGAGCAAATTACGTAACTTTGCAAGTAGTCAAATATCCAGCATTATTTCCGTATTCATATAAAGCTTTCACATAGAGTTCCGGTAGTGCTGCTGTTACCGAACTCGGGAACAAACATACGTAAATCAAAGAAGAAGATAAAAGGAGCTTCTTCCGTTTCTCGTGTATTCTTGCGTATCAGCAAGTCTACTGCTGTTCGTTTTCGCACAGCAGTTATTTCTGCAGCAAAGTTGTGTTTGCTAAGGGAGAAAACAGTTATTTCATCTCTTTAGAGGAAGGAGAAGTGACCTAAGTTACATAAAATCCATTCAATTTATTTGCTAAGCATATCTTGGTCCTTCTGAGCCGTTTATGCGACTGGAGCAAATCATTAAAAGCCTAAGAAAATTGCATGCTAGCTACTTTACGCACTCTTACCAAGAAGTATTGCAGACGAGAGTGCCAATAACATTTATAGTTCAGAAGGTGAGTGTGTCCAGAGCAATGAGTTTGAAATACTTGATTGAGAGTCACCCCTACCTATAAGAAATATCTCAAGAATCATGGGTTACCGCGCTCAAACTGCGCGGTGAGCAGCCGAATGCCGAGTATGTTAGAAGATGCGTTGCTTCCATTACGTAATGTGTTAACATGGAATATACTTTGTTCAGAGTCTTATGAGACAGGGGAAGGGGAAGATAAGGACATCGCGTTGCCGGCACGTGTATAGAAACCAAAACAACCCAGGCAGAGTTGCAAGGTTTATGCACTCAGACACGAGTAGTGACTTACAACAGAGATTGCACAAAGCTCTTAAACCTGTAGAAATATGTGGCGGCCGTGGGAAACAGGTAGAGCACCTGCTAATTATACAGCAAATTCCTTGCCTATAGGACGTGGCAAACCTGCACATAAGCAGACGGCACACATTATTGAAAATGTATACAATTATTTTAAAGGAGGGAACGGCAAATGTGACTCGCTGATTGCACATACTATGGCTGCCATTGGTACTCCCAAATGTACAGCAATAAAAACCATTAAACTAGACGTTCAGAACTATACAACACCAACAAAGACGAAATGCGATGAAAACAAAATAGTTCATGAATTGTATAAGATTGATGGCCTCTTCGTCGTCTTTGGAGGTTTCGTCCGATATGACACAATGTTGGAGGACGTTAATTAAAAAAAAAAAAAAAAAAGTCTTCGGAGGATGTGGAAGAAGGAGAAGAAAAAGAAATAATTATAAGGTGCTACGATTGAGTAAATAAGAATGTACATATCTATGTCTATGTAAATAATGTTACGTTTCTCTGCTTCTATTTCCTTCTTTCGCTCTCTTTGTGGGGGTTGTGTGTAGAACCAAATGTGTTAGTATATATTTATATAATTAATAAAGGAATAAAAATAATGTAGTCCAAGTATACATGATCACGTACTCTAGTTTTTTATATTAAATGTAATTGTAGTCTCAGGGTGAGAATAAGCTGTTCAAGAAATGTCAATTTAGTGCATAATAAACAAATAAATAAAGCATAAACATGTAAATAATGCAACAGAAGCATGTAGAGACGCAAACGTTGCAACAGTGCATTTTTCTATCGTAGTGTGCCAGCACGCGTAAGTCACATGCGGCACGAGCAACTGGCTGTTTACTAGCCCTTCCCATTGTCTCAAAAGACTGAACAAAGTACACTTACGCAAATAGACACAAATATACTGTGACGACGGGCTCGGCGCGCAATAGAGGACAGACGGTGTCAAGTTATTTCACACCACATGCCGTGCTGGTGAGCAGCAAAGGCGTTCAAGATCAGGCTACCTCGCGCGATCCCTGTGTGTACAATCGAAGCGGTAGAACTAAAGGGGGTCAGTTTCCAGCTCGTTCAAGAAGGATCTCGCTTCGTCATTTCCGGTGCGTGTGTGTAGAAGTCAATAAAGCTCGTGTGATGTCATCCCCATTATATAAAGAGACCAGGAACAGCAGTGACTGAGTTTACGGTTACATAGTGAGTCGGTCTGTGTGTCAGTGAGCGTGAGACAGCTGTGTGTGAGTGAGTGTGTGCGTGTTTTTTTTTTTTTTAATTAACGTCCTCCAACATTGTGTCATATCGGACGAATGTGTGTGTGTGTGTGTGTGTGTGTATGTGTGTGTGTGTGTGTCGCTACATCTACTATACCAGCAACTACATAACCTCCCGCTTATAGCAGGTGGTATCTCAACTGTACAACACAACAGGCATATACTATACCAGCAACTACATAATCTCTCCTGTGTGGCAGGTGGTATCTCATCTGTACAACACAACCGGCATCTACTATACCAGCAACTACATAATCTCTGCTTTATAGCAGGTGGTATCTCATCTGTACAACACAACAGGCATCTACTATACCAACAACTACATAATCACTCCTGTGTGGCAGATGGTATCTCATCTGTACAACACAACAGGCATCTACTATACCAGCAACTACATAATCTCTGCTTTATAGCAGGTGGTATCTCAACTGTACAACACAACAGGCATCTACTATACCAGCAACTACATAATCTCTGCTTTATAGCAGGTGGTATCTCATCTGTACAGCACAACAGGCATCTACTATACCAGCAACTACATAATCTCTGCTTTATAGCAGGCGGTATCCCAACTGTACAACACAACAGGCATCTACTATACCAGCAACTACATAATCACTCCTGTGTGGCAGGTGGTATCTCATCTGTACAACACAACAGGCATCTACTATACCAGCAACTACATAATCTCTCCTGTGTGGCAGGTGGTATCTCATCTGTACAACACAACAGACATCTACTATACCAGCAACTACATAACCTCTCCTGTGCGGCAGGTGGCATCTCAACTGTACAGCACAACAGGGACTGACTATACGAGAAACTACATAAGCTATGCTTTATAACATCCTCATCTATACAGCACAAGAGGCACCAATTGTAGCAGAGACTACATAATATATCCTTTGTAACAGGTGATATAATATGTACAACGGGCAACTGGTATACCAGAAATTCCATAATCTGTGCTTTATAGCAGATGGTATCTCAACTACACGACGGTGTAAGAACTGCTATATGAGCTACTGCTTCACCTTTGATATGTGTCAGGTGGTTTTTCAATTACACAACAGAATATGCACTACTCAATATGCCAGTAGATACTTCTTCCTTAGTGTATGATAGATGATATGTCAATTTTACAACAAAAATCACTGGTCATAGCAGCAACTAAAACTAAACCCCTAGCGCAGCAGCTCATGAAGGGCCAAGGCTTGCCACCCAGCCGCTGCGTCCCCCACCTCTGCCCACAACAGGCGTCATTGGTGGGGTGCAGTACTGGAGAGTGGAACGTGGTCGGCGCCCCGAGCCCTCCTGGCCAGTATACCAGCAACTGCATCACCTTTTCTCCGAGACAGGTGTGTATCAACTTCACAAGTGAACAAGCACTTCCTACGTCACCAACTAGTGTTTGATGGTGGTGTTTTTATTGTATTGAAATCCGATCTGTCTCTCCCTATCCCTTTCGAAGTGCTTCCTGTACTTGAGATGTTAACTGGTACTTTTCCCTCTTTCTGCACACAATTTTAAGTTGAAGCTGTTGTAACTACCTTGTTTTTTGTTGTTTTCAAAATGAATTTATGCTGCTCTAACGTGATATGGCTTGTGTTACAGGCAACATTGAGGCTTATGCTACTGTGGGTATATTGGATTACTTCATGCCTTTAAAAAATAAATGACCATATTGTAAAGTTTATAGAGCTACCCAAACATTTAAACAAGCTAATAGTCTATTTCTATAGTGATACTACTTAGAGAACACTGGGATAGTGTGACGGGGATTATACGGTATACTGGCACAAGCTAATTGGTCATTTTACAGCCATACCAATGAAGGAACGAGTGTCAAAGAGATATATGGATGTACATTGTAGTAATTTTCAGATTGCATGGTGCAGCAAGTTGTGGTATAAGAACACTTATTCAACTATGTGTTCCTCAACCATCGCCACTTTTCTAGTATTCATTTTAAGTATTCTCTGTGTGGAACATTGATGCATCACCCTGGCGGTCGTGGTCAGTGGAGAAAATTTGTGGGCTTTCTAGGACGACATATGCTCTAATTAGACGAAAAGCTGGTACCATTGCTTTTTTTGTTTTCTTGTTCAAATGCCAGGTGCACAGCAGGCAAGAAAATGAACAACCACAGTGGGCAAAAAGACGTCTTAGATAAATATATTAGCAACAAAGTACCCGCCAAGTCCCTACCCATATATTTTAAGGACAGAACTGTACACACCTGAAAAACATAACTCCAGAAAGCGGCAAATGTCGGTATTTTGCATGAAAAGTGTACCAATATCAGTGACAATAATGAAGGTATAAAAACTAAATTTGCAGATAATATGTGTTTATTCTAAATGAACAGGAAATGAGGCGTAAAGCATTTGAAAAAGTATTCAGATTAACTTTTTCGTTTGCAAATCGATAAACAATAGCATAGTACACAAATGCAATGGAAGTAAATGTTGTTGAATTGATCCTTAATGTTAAGCATCTATTACTGTTCTGATCACTATCCCCATGTCGAAAGATGCCTCAAGTTCTTTCCAGTGTAATACGAGTAAATCCGCTACAGGAGATCCATATTCCAAAAATGAGGTGTCGTAGTAAACTGCAGATGCCATAAAATGAGATTAAAATATCCTGTAACATACAGGGAACATGTGGCACTATAGAGAACATTCTGGAAAATTCTGACGGACGACAGTCTTTTGTCCACGCGTACACAACAGATAAGAAGATAGAACAAGCTCGGTTTGTGGGCTCATCCTGTCGCGGATATATGTAACAATAACCTAGTTTCCTTTGCCTTTGCCTTTGCTAGTTTCCTTTAAAGAACCAAACATGAATCCCGTGAATTTACTAGAGTTCACGTTGCACCACTTCCAAGAACGAACGTGGTTTATCTTCAGGCGTAACAAATTCGAAGGAAAAATAATTAGCCGCCATATTACTATTTTGTTAAAAAGGAATCATAAAGGTGTTGGTGTTACTTTGGAAATATAATAGTAATGACAACGCTAATACTATTACTACTACTGCTGCCAATAATAATAATAATAATAATAATAATAATAATAATAATAATAATAATAATAATAATAATAATAATAATAATAATAATAATAATAATAATAATAATAATAATAATAATAATAATAATAATAATAATAATAATAATAATAATAAGAATAAGAATAAGAATAATAAGAATAATAATAATAATAATAATAATAAGAATAATAATAATAATAATAATAATAATAATAATAATAATAATAATAATAATAATAATAATAATAATAATAATAATAATAATAATAATAATAATTAGACCCCGGATTTTTATGTAATTTCATATTTTAAATGCTGCATAATATTTCAATGATAACTAAAAATGTTGGCGAATTACGTCATTTGAGACTCCCTTACAAATTTTTATTTTCCATTTTTCTACATATTTTGCACATTTCTACATATTTTAACGATGATACATAAAACGTACATATTTTCTGGGTTTCGTTAATTTTTTTTTTTTTTTTTTTTTTTTTTTTTTTTTTTTTTTTTTTTTTTTTTAAATATTGTAGTCATATTATAAACTACTGTTTTTACAAGTTTTGCTGAAAGCAACAAAAATCAATCTGCGAAATAGGATGCAAGTTAAATTGAGAATGCGATAATAACCGCCTCACCTCGTTCTGATTGTTGTCCATTTGATATCAAAGCAGGTGCCGTTCGACAATGTTGGCCTCCAGTGTCATTGGACATTTACAAGGACTGGAGAAATTGATCGTTACCATTGTTACCATTGTCGCGGTAGTCGGCATCTTGTAATATAATAGCTGCGAGGAAACAAAGTGAACCGCTCGACAACCATCAATATAGCGAGGCGATAATACTGCAGTTAGTTTCTTGCAAGTCTTAGTAAAATGGCACCAGTTGCGTCCTCGCTATCCTGCAAGATGAATTCATGGGTGAAGTTAGATAGCACCTTTACAACCGACGGAAGAGTAATAGTGTGTCAAGCATGCGGTAAAACAATTGACTGTTCCATGAAATCTCAATTGGGACAACATATCAAAAGTGGCCTTCACATACGCAACAAACACCTACAGTCTTCTAGAAAGCAAGTTCTGTTGACACAAATGCAACAGGAACCGTTCAGAAATGATTTCTTTTAAAGACCTGTACAGCGTAATGGTAGCAGCTTATATTCCGTGGCATAAGTATCAAATTCCTCAATTTCGCTCCTTTCTAGAAAAATATTGCAAGAAAGTTATTCCTGACGGTTCTACTCTGAGGAAAAAGTATCTTCATGTGTGTTATGGAGAAGCAGTTGCTCATACACGGAATGAAATTGGAGACTCTTGTATTTGGTTTGCTGTCGATGAAACTACAGATGACATGGGTCAGTACATAGCAAATTTAGTAGGAGGAAAACTAGATTCCGAAAGGCCAGCGAAACCATTTCTAATCTGTTGCAAGGTGATAGAACAAACAAATCATTCTACAATTGCAAGATTCGTAAATGATGGGATGCAGATTCTGTGGCCAGAGGGTGTATGAGGAAAAGGTTTTAATTATGTATTCAGATGCCGCAGCATACTACTTGATTAAAGCTGCTACTGCCCTTAAGGTTTTCTACCCGAATGTACCTGCTTAGTCCATGCATTGTAACGTGTTGCTCAAGTAGTAAGAAATAATTTTCCCTGCGTGAATAAGTTGATATCAGCAACAAAAAAGATCTTCTTCAAAGCACCGCACGAATTCAGTGCTATAAAAATCATGCCCAACATGTCTCTTTGCCTCCTGAGCCAGTACTTACAAGATGGGGTACGTGGTTAGAAGCTGTGAACTTCTATTGTGAACATTTTGAAGGAGTCCAGTCAGTGGTGAACATGTTCTCTTCAGAAGTAGCATTTCCGTACGTGAATCTCAGGACATCTTTAAAGTGGCAAGCTCCTGTGCTTACATCAAAAGTAACTTCGGCAGGTTGCCTAGCACCATCAAGACATCAGGTTCCCTTCTTCACGGATCTATGGATTTAATGGAACATGCATCACAGAAGCTTAGTGTAGTTCCATGAGATGTAGGAGGGTAGGTAGGCTGTGCTAAACGGGAGTCCAGGGTACTCTACGCTTGTGTCCGTGTCTAAAAAGCTAAATGGTGACAGTGTCGATTTACCAAAACATTTCTCTGCAAATCAGATTCCTATGTTAAAATATGCTCCTGTTATTTCGTGTGGCGTGGGGAGAAACTTCTCTGTTTATAAGAACATTTTATCCGATAGGGGACAAACAATGACCCCTGAAAATATGGAAAAGTATATCGTTATTCACTGTACGTTGAAAGAGGCAAAAGACTCAAAATGAAAATGTCTGGTTGTTCATTGTATGTCAAGAGATAAAAAGCTGAAAATGCATCCTCATTATAAAATGTAATTATTTTGAATTGATTGTTTCACTCATTGATAAATTGGTTCAGTATTTCAACATTGCGTTATCGTCTAAAATTTAAATAAAAAAATTATGTGAAATGAGTAATTTTAATAAATATAAACCAAAACACATTTCGTAATTACCTATTTGAAAATACATTTTAGGTAAATTCTGCATAAAACAAAACATTTTCCCTATAATTAATTCTACATTTTGTAAATGTTAAGTCATTGTAATTAATTTACGTACTTACAGACCCATAAAATTACAAAATTCTGCGTAATTTGCAGTCTTCATTTAGATTTGAGGTGGTAATCTTAGCATTCAGATTATGAAATTATTTTACATATTTTGTAGATATTACATATTTCATTACATATTTTGATGTTTCTGTTACACAAATATGTACATATTTCGCACCTTGATATTACATAAAAATCTGGGCTCCAATACTAGTAATAGCAGTGGTAATAGAATTTTATTCTCTCCTCCCAAGCACAGGCGGCACAACAGAACCAAATTCTAAGCCCACGGTAAATCTAGTAACTAATAATAAAGCCCTGTCTCCAACGAAGTCCTCTAGTTCTAGTTATGTATTCAGCCCACAGTAAGAAGAAAATTATAATACTATAATTCACATCATATTGCAATTGAAACGCTTTATCTTCATAGTTAATCGAATATGTGAAGAAGTGTCTAATCGTAGGAGCATATTTCGCTTTGTAACGTCACTAAGGTGGTTAAATCCACGCTTAAAAGAAACACTACACTAGAGGAAAAGTGATCTTAAATAACATAAGTATACGTATTACAAAGTATTTACTCACCTTTTAGAAGTAATAAAAGCAAAGAAAAATGCGACAATATTTAAAGCTTTGGGAGATGGACAGTTAAAGAGAAACTATATATTCGAGAGAAGAGATTTCGGCATATTCTTTGCTTGGGTCCCTATTTTGGCATATTCTTTGCTTGGGTCCCTCGTTTCAAAAGTACTCACTAACTTAAGGTTAGGAAGAAAATGTGTTTCACGGACATTCGTAGAGGAAGAGAAGAAGAGACTTACATTTTTGGAAACACCTAGATAGCACCTGTCACATTATCTCCCTTCAGATATTTATAACACCGTTCAGAGTAGTTTCGTAGTTTCGAGCACAAGGGAGTAAAAAGTGATTTATGTTTTGTTGAGGAGAAACATATACAAACTGTTGTAAATCGATTAGTGTGTTGAACCACTCACGGAGTATTGTGCTCGCTATTAGTATGAATGGGTCTATTTTTCTTGATTTATTTGCTGTACTACAAGGTAATACAGGAAGTTTCGCGGCAAATGTTAAACGCCAAATATGTGATCATAAAGACAATAAAATCGAAAAAAATGGGAAAAAATGAATTGTGGTCCAGGTTTAATGAATACTTTTTCTCCTGCTCTATAATGATTGTGCTCTGCTGTAGGATTCGTGCTAGAGTTATAACATTACATCTCTTCAAGACGTTCCTCCAGGAAAAACTATTGAACTTCTGCAGATTCCTTCTGCACCACGGGAAACCTTCGTCTTTGGATAGGTTTTTTTTTTTTTTTTTTTTTTTTTTTTTTTTTTTTCCACAGTGGAAATCTCTTCAGTTCATTCGACTGAAGCTTTGACAGCTATAAGCGCATTCATTTTTGAGATTTTCAGGGGTTTGGCATCTTCAAAATGCAGTCATACATTCATTCTCAAATTTCTGTCCCACGGTTACGGGCATGATTAAATATTCACGGTTTGTAAACAAATATGCAATGGAGCGACTCCTTTTTCGTTCATTTTACCTGTTTAAGCCCGTCTACAAGCAATTGCAGGGATATGCATCGAAAATTGTGAATATTATGCTATTATTTGCTGTGCATCTTGCTGAAAGAACTAGGGTTTTAATCACTGCCTCAACACCAGTCACTGTGATTTTGCTTTCGTCCCTGCTACACTAACAGAGACGGTCGGTCGATCGTCTCCACGACTCCGGAACGCCGGCTATAGAAATCCACCTCCTTCTCTTTCACTGCTTCGACCCGACATTCTCCAGGTTCGATCTCGGGTGTGTAGCACAAATAAATGTCATTTTTGGTGCATGGACTTTGTACAGGACGTACATAACATATAGAAACTTTGAGGTGTGCTTCGATGAGTGTGGTAATGGGCTCCTTGTTAGTTAAACTAACAATGTATGTCATTACCAGACCTCCGTTCAGGGTTCCGACACGCTTGAAATTAAGAGCGCACGAACGAACGACCGTGTTGTGTTATTCGGGAGCGGGGTGGTGATGGAAGTTGGCGCCTTTAGTTAGACTTGCCTCAGCATATAAACATCCAGCCACAATAGGCCACAAAATAAAAATTCCCATTTTCTAGTGCATGTCTACTACGCAAAATAATTGCCTAAAATAGCACATTTAAAGTAATTTATCGTGTACAAGTTCGAGAGAATAAGGTACTAACATATGTCACAAAATATATTTCTTCACAAATTAATTGCACCTTATACATAAATACTTGCATACATGAGCACATAAAGAAGTTACTAACCTAAATAATTTCAACGAATACAACACACTCCTTCACGAATCATTGCACCGAATTTCAAGATGCAAATTGTAATGTGCCAAAAGAAAAGCTCGTGCTATTTTCACATAAAATAAACCTGAATATAAGGAGCTACATCAGATGACGTGACACAAATGAAGCATGGAGTATCAGACTTTTATAGATTTGCATTCATTGTTACAATCCAATAGAACGTCCTTTATGGCGTACACCCGTGGAAGAAAGAAAAAATAGACATGTATGGAACGCCAAATTCGTCTAAGTCCTACATGGCACAGCGCCTTGATAGATCACATGGGTTACTAATATTATGATTTAGAACTTGTGACAACCTGTTGCAGCCGCTACACAACTGTAGAGCGGCAAGTGTAAACAAGGCACTGTGCCGTCTACGACTTAGACCAATTTGCCGTTCCAGGTATGACTAATTTTCTTTCTTTTTTCTACGGGTCTGCATATGTGCAAAACCAGGATTTTTCTGTAGGACATTTTTGAATTAGACTCTCTCTCCTGCAATAACAGATTCTGAGTTTGATTCATTCAATTTTTGCCATAGCTCCATTACGAAAGGAAGAGCCCTAAACAATTCCACCAGGAGGTCCATCTCCTCTGCAATCGGAATAAGTAGATAACCCTTCGTGCGCTAATAAGTTGCAGAACGCACCGGGGTAAATTCAATCATAATGACGGCCGTGGCGTGAACGTGAGCGAATTTCCTTCTGCCTCTTAGCGAAGTCGAGAGACGAAAGGCAGTTACCAGGTTAAACTATTGTGGGTAGTCCGTGATAATGGACTATAAACAAACGAAAAGGTTCATATAATGTTTTGTGCTTTACTTTCCAGGGAATAAACTCACTCCCATAGATTATCGAACATTACGGATTACAGATTTTAACTGCCATAACAAAATACATGCAAACATAAGCGCAGCGCACTTGTTCGTTTCTTATTAACGTTACTGTTGTATTTTATTATTAGTTATTGTTGTTATTGTTATTACTGTTTTATTATTATTTTTATTACGTATTATTAGCTTTTATTAGAATGTTTATCATCATCGTTATGCTGATCATCACCATCATGATTACTATCATCATCATCATCATCATCATCATCATGATTATTATTATTATTATTATTATTATTATTATTATTATTATTATTATTATTATTATTATTATTATTATTATTATTATTATTATTATTATTATTATTATTATTATTATTATTATTATTATTATTATTATTATTATTATTATTATTATTATTATTATTATTATTATTATTATTATTATTATTATTTATTATTATTATTATTATTATTATTATTATTATTATTATTATTATTATTATTATTATTATTATTATTATTATTATTATTATTATTATTATTATTATTATTATTATTATTATTATTATTACTATTATTACTATTATTATTATTATTACTATTATTATTATTATTATTATTATTATTATTATTATTATTATTATTATTATTATTATTATTATTATTACTATTATTATTATTATTATTATTATTATTATTATTATTATTATTATTATTATTATTATTATTATTATTATTATTATTATTATTATTATTATTATTATTATTATTATTATTATTATTATTATTATTATTATTAATTTTGTAGAAATAAGCGTGGTATCTCCACAAAATTCACTTCAACCAACGAGTCTATCGAAATGATTTTGTCTGCAGGGTCCATTAATGCACGAGGATTCGACAAATATTTGTCGATACCCCTCACTTTCTTGAAAGTGTTCTTTAGAGCAATGTATCCTATTTCAGTTCAGCATTTTGAACATTTCTTCTATGAATGAAGTGAGTATATCAGTACCCTTTGATGATAATAACGATGAAAATAATATCATAATAATGAACCATATATAATAATACCAAAAATATTAATATAATAATGATATTAAAATTAATTAAAATAAAACTAATAATGTTGATGCTAATGGTAATGATTAAGGTGATAATAGTAATGACAACAAACATGTCTACACGAGTTCCTTAGTACACTTGATAAATATTATTCAGCACTTAGAAGCTCTTACAGTGCCTGATATTGTTTTTCTAGCTTTGACGCCCTTTAACTGGGCATATCAGCTTTTGCCGATTATACGCACCCCATTAGTCACAGTAGCCAGTGTGTGTGCTTATGAAACTTTTTAGAAATTTGGTCCCTGTGAGCAAACTTTTTCTGATGATACACATTAACAGCTTAGTAATGCTAAGTATAGCTTTTAGCGATGATGCACGTTAGTAGTTTATTCATCCTAAGCTGAACTTTTACTGATAATATATATTAATAGTTTAGTCGCTGTTCGCAGATACACTTGTCATGATACACGTGACAGTGTAAGCCACCGTAGCCATAGCTACATATTAATGGTTCGGTCACCATAGAGAGTTTGGTAATGACCAGCTGACTGAAGTTGGGAACGCACGGGGTTGAGTTGATGGCCTGGGGTGGGATGGGTAGCACTTCACAGGTACAGGTTGTTGCGTAGCAAAGGTCATTTCCATCATTCGTATCACTGCTCTTTAAGTCATAGACTTAAACACATTTTATTCGGAGGAATCGAGTGCAGTGACTGTTGTAAACTATCTCTCTTCAGAACGAGTACTGCAGTTTTTTCTATTCATTAAAGTGCATTTTCAAGATTTGTCGAAAATCATAACGCATCGGCCACAGACATAACAGGTGGCCAAGCTCATCCGGAATCGCGGTAAGTAGATAATCTTTCGTGCGTTAAAAGAGTTGCAGAACGCACCGGGGTAAATGCAGTCATGGTGATGGCAGTGGCGTGAGCGGGCTTTCTTCTCCCTCTTAGTGAAGACAAGAGATGAGAAGCAGTTCCCAGGTTGAACTATTGTGTGTAGTCCGTGATAATACGGTACAAACAACCGAAGAGCTTCTTATAATGTTTTACACTTTACTTGCAGGGACTTTACTTTCCAGGGTATAAACTCACTCCCGTATATTATCTAACATTACGGATTACAGAATGTGAAGTGCCTTAACAAAATACATACCAATATAAGGGCACGTAATGTTTCATTGGCATTTGTTCGTTTCTTATTGCTATTGCCGTATTTTATCATCATTATTATTATTGTTGTTGTTGTTAACATTATTATTGTAGTTGTTACTTATTGCTTATTATTAGCAGGAGCGCGGACTGAGATTTCATCCGTAATATGTGTTTACTTTTATAGAAGTAGGTTAAAAACATGTTAAACCTTGGCTGTTTAGGGAATTCCTCCGTGGGAATTTCATGACTGAAGGAAAATGTGGTTTTCACTAAATCACAAGGCACACCGCTTGCATATAACTTTACGGTGAAGGTAGTTAACCTCAGCGTTGCCAAGCCTTATTCCAGACCTTGACCACCACTGGTAACAAAATGTCTGAGCAATTTTTAAAACAAACTTATTTTAAAATTGATTATCATATCTTGTCATGTTTATAAAGGCAGTATTTAACATTGTTTAACTATTACGTTTTTTCATGGATCGCATTATACCGACGGGGCAGTCCTTTATGACCACCTTGACATGTCATCTTTTCTCAAACAGACCAACAATGAAAACTTTGAAACAATTACACAACTCAGTAGCAGAAGCAGTAATTGACAATAACTACTAACTGCATGCTTTTAAACAAAAATTAACAGACAGAATTTTAAAAATTACGGAAGGTGTGCATACTACCTTGGTAATGCTAGGGTTAATACGTCTGAAGGCAATTAATTAATACTTCATTAGTCAGCTTAAAATTGCATTTTCTGTTTAAACTGCTTTCCTGGAACTCAAAATACAAGCAATAAGATAATATTGTATTTAAGAAAATCATCAGGTTTAGTGCGTATTCCTTTGACCAAAACTTAGAGAATGTTGGTAAAACTGAGATGTCTGTATTTGTAAGCACCTTAGCTTTCTCTGTGTTTGGACGGAAGCTTTATTACTAACTATCCTTATACTTTGGACACTTCAATAAGAAAGTTGTAAATTTTAGTGGAAACTTTCCTTCTACAGGCCTTAATATTATCAAAATTAGCTTACGGTGATGTTACTCACATATATGGAGTAGCACCACTAGTTTGAATTCAGTTTCATTTGGAAATGTTTACTCCCTCATACTAAATGCACTTTTCATCACCAGAATATATATATTGATTTTTTATTATAATGAATAAAGAACAACTAAATATATTTCCAGATACCAAGGCGGTTCTTTGATACTGTATGCCTCCGTTGTTTAAGTTCAAAATTATTTTATATTCTGGTTTTAAATGATTAATAGTTTTCTTCTTGATTATAATTTATGTAGCTTATAAATTATAATTATGAGGAATTCTTGTTGTTTTAAATATTCTTTTAAGCTTTAGAAGAAGTAGTGCACTAAACGAAATTTAAATGTGTTGAAAATCTGTTGAACTTACTGTTTATGCCATCTCTACTATAAATGCAACTTCATAATTCTGGTCCACCATTTTATTTCGAGTATCTTCCTTATTTTCTACTTGATATTTTATATATGGTGAATATTTAAGGTTTCCTTTTGGTGCCCTTTAAATCTATTATTTTTATATCGTGGGCAAAGAGAGTCGTGAGTTACACAAAGCTTGAAGGCAAATGTTCTGAAATGGCAAAAATATTATGTATAAATTGTTTTACTAAAGTGTTCATCAATTCAAGCGGGAAACCCTATCGTACAATATTAACAAGAAAATATTTTTATCTATTATTCTTGAGTGTTGGTGTTTTGCTTTCTCATGCTTAGCTTAAATAAAAACTCGAAAATGTTTTCGAGCTCGTTCAAGAAAGTCTCACTTTCCCGACATAGCAGCTACTTTGGCAAGTACTTTTTCACTAATTTACATAGGTGTTCGATATAAGTTATAACCGTTTAAGGGCTGTTCTGGTTTGTGTTTTCCTACCGTCATGTATTAAGCTGATAGACAGCCCTTCACTTTTAATATTGTCCTCTGAATTTTATAACCTTTATTTTTATCATCATCATCATCATCATCATCATACATTCTCTCTGCTTTATCTCTATTGTACCAAATGAAATTTTAGGGTTATAAATAAACATACAAAATCAATCAAACAAATAACAAATTAACTTATTACAAATAATTAAATAGATGAATAAACACCAGGAACAAAAGGTATATAAATGCAGAGGTACAACATGATTTAGTGAATAATTTCATCAATGGCTGTGAATGGATTTTACATTGGTAAACATGTCCTAGTATAATGTGTCTTCGGATATGTTGTCGATGGCACTAGAACAGCAGGCGGAGTATTGTTTATTTTGACAATTATACTTGCAAATATAATTGTCTCGTGAATCCAGATGAAAATGTTGTGGGTAACTTATAAATTTTCTATGTACAGTAGTAGGTTCATTAGCGTGAGATGCAAGTGACGAGATCAAACTGCCTGCGGTGCCACATGTAGTAAAGGTGGGCGTTAAACACAACCAAAGAAAAAAGGCGAGGTCAAAAACTGAAGGAAAAAGTAAACTTCTGTTAGCTGTCCATTTAAGCTGCTTAATCAGGAATTATTCCACTATTCTACTTTCCTCATAAATGTTTCGATATGAAAGTGGTGATAATCAGCTAATTCACAGACTAGTTTTCGCATAACATGTTTACAATTTGATCATCTATCTAGTTTCCAACAATTTCAGCATAACCCTTAACCCATGATGGACAAACATGTTTGGCACTTTGAATAATACTCTTTCTAATTGTATTTGCCAGAGAATTGTTATGGCTAGAAGGTAACTGTTTGAATCACTGTAAACACATGCGTTAAGCTGATTTACAATACACCATTTCATAGTTTGATGTAAAGCAATTATTTCTGCTTAAAACACTGAGGACCGGCCCTTTAGTATAGTGGTAGCGTGCCTAACTCTGGCGCGGGCGCTCTGGTTCAATCCCCGGTACCGGCGTGAAGCATTTTCCTCCCTGGGAAGTCTAGTCCGGTGTGTAGTGTGTAAACAGTCTCATGATGCCAGTTGAGCAGCTATCCTGATAGAAACGTAGCTTCCTAAAACATCAAGTATTGTTTACCACAGCAAAGAAAGGGGGGGGGGGGGGGGGGGGAGCGGAATTCTACATTGGACACGGGTGCGATACCCCACCTACCTTTGTTTACGATACACGGGACAGCTCATTTACAGTCCATTCAAAAACATATGGCCAACAACAATTGGCGCCTTCAGCTTTTGTGAAGAATACCTTCTCGGTTTTAGTATACTTTAGTGAGTTCTGTTTGCGTACATCGAGTGGTCCTGTGTTTACGGAGATTGTGTCTAACATGCGTAAGCAAATCAAAACCATTCACAGTAAGGTGCATGTTTTCTTAATAATTTTACTGCTTGTGTATGAAACGGTACATATTAGTCTGTATGTTGTACATTAGGTTAGAACATAATTTGTATATAGATAAATATTTTAGGATAATAAGTGTCTAAATATTGTTACTATAAGCAGTTACACTTGGAAACTTGTAAAATGTAAATAGCGACCAAGCGGTCTTCAAACGCCTCATTCAGGTACTGAGAGGAAACAAACAGGATGCGGGGCATGGCATGACATTTGTCACCCCTCACTGCTCAGGTATTTCTAAGGGAGGCATACTGACCGTAGCAAGGGAAGGTACCGTTATAAACAAAGTGCAGGACCACAAAAGGGTCGGGGCAGTGAACTCTGGGAGGCAGAAAGACTCAACTACTTGAATGAGACGGGTGTAGCTGTGAGGGAGTTGGTATAAGATAAAGTGAATAAAGTCAATGTCCGAATGCTAAGAAACATTTATTAATCCACCTGCATAACCAACCCTGAAGAAGAGTCAACAGCCGAGGGCAACGGAGACGACATCTTGGCAGCACATATTCCTCCCTTCACAACACACAAAACTACCCGTCTCATGTAGCATGTGTTCTCCGTCACACACATTCTCTGTCTTTGTCACGCTGTTTTCAAACAGATAAGGTCAGCAATTACTCACAAGGACTGTCTTTCCGTTTGTGAAACACAATCGGCTGGTCCCCACCACCACCATCCTGCATTCCTCCGTGGCCTTGTCTGCGGCTAGAGGACATAGTGGCCTGGCCATTATGAAAAATGGAGCAAATTGGAGCAACATGAACTCCTTTGCTGAATAGGCGTGTACAATTATCTCTGCAACTATAAAGCACGAAAGCGCATCCTACGTAACCGGTTTTAGCTGCTTTTCAACTATATGTAAGCAGACGGTAAATATATGAATGTCATAAATGTTGTTACAGTAGTTTTGCTTAACCAATTGTCAGTGTACACCACGATGCCCAGCTTCCAGGAACGGAACTCTATCTTCGATAACAAGGAACCAACGTATGTCTTCTTTATGTTGTGTATCTTGGCTTTGCAGGGAGAGTGGCTCTATATTGGAAAACAATAAACTGTAATAAGCAGGGGCGTAGCGTCAGTGGATGTGAGAGATATGCTACACACTCTGTAATTTTCCTTAAATTGACCGCCAGATTGGTGTGTTCATTATAATTTCGTGGTACACAATCGTTTTAATGCCATTAAAAATCAGGTTGTCGTAAATATTATGATTTGAATTCGTGCCACTCTGCAGCAGTATGTATCGAAACAAATATTTGGTCAACGGTATCTGACGTCACCTGCAGGAAACTGGTCTTGTGCGACTCGCCCAAGGTATGCAACAGCCCAGTTCACATCTCGCCTTAAGAATCATGAAGATTTAAGGAATGTTTACAAAGCAGCCAAAAATATGATTCTGGTAATCACATAATATGCCAGAAACAACTAAAAATGTGTCGTATAGATCCAGAAATAGAATTTGCATTGAATAAACAGTATAAGCTCTCAGTTGAACAGCATAACAATGAAGTGAAAAAGAACAGAGTTTTACGTTCTCATTTTTTCACGGGCTGTATGCTTTCTAGGAAAATAGGCACTTGCTTTTCATGGTCACAGTGAGAATGAGGGATCTACCAACTGAGGCAATTATATTGAATATTTAAATGAATTAGCAATATATGGCGCCTCTCTGAAAGTGCACTTAGAAAAATCGACTGTTTTTGGTGCAGCTTCTCCTAGTGTTTAGAATGACTTAATTTCAAGTGTGAGTGCCGTCAAGGCATATGGAATTAAGAAACGAATTTCTGATGCCTTCTTTGTTTAATTAATATTATATGAAACTTCTGGTATTAATAGTGAAGAACAGCTCTGCACTGTTTGTCACATAAATGTTGACGGAAACGTTGTATAACGTGAACATAATTGAATTTAATTGCCGTTTTAAGTTCTCGATTATCCGTGTTACCATTGATATGTGCAATTTTTATTCACTCTGTATTATACTATCACAATGCTAACCTAAAGGGGTTGTCTATCATCTCAAACAAACAGAACTGGAGTGATGAACAACGAAAGCTCCCTTTTGCCTCTAGAATTGAGATGCGGACTATGGAATGCTTCAAGCAACATCAGGGATCATCCTACAAATCGTTAACAGCAATACCGAGTGTCCGAATGGAAGATATCCAAAATTAAAACTTAATATCTTGAAAAATAAAAAGTATATACGCGGCCAAGTTACACCATTTCAAAGAGTATTCTGCTCACACGTGACTTGGTTGAAACCATCCAGTCATGTGCATAACAATTTCAAATTTCAACCAATGACAGCCTTCGTTCACGAAAAGATTATCACATTTCATTATCATCTCCACTGAATTTTAATTATCACCTCTGCTTTTCTTGTCATGATCAGGTTAAAGAAAATAGCTGCACTGTGCTACTGATGCGCAACAGGTTACGTAATTTGACGCAGCAGGGCCGCTATTCAAATGTTAAAAATGGCTGACTCTCGCTCCGGTGAAGTACTGATGCTGAAATAATTCGAAGAGGAAACCTCAGAACATAGAATACAACAGGTAATATGTTTGGAATCAGTTTGAAAAGTGTTTGTGCTCAGTAAAATTATAAATTAACAGCATATACTCCAACTACTGGCATTGCCAACATCTTAAAAGATTGATATAATAATCTTGCAGGCCGTGCCAATGGACGCCGATGTCTGTATTCTTGCTTCATGTTTCTTTTAAGAGGTTAATACTTACAGTACGGCATTTTAATAGCATTCCACAGGCTATGTCATACATCAACTCGTGAATAAGTCTTAATAAATGCAACCCGAGATAGTCAAATTCGCTAGACAACTCACTTGAGGCATTACTTCTGATAATCTCTGTAAGTTATCTTTTGTTCCATGTTCCAGGTTACGCATAAGCATGAGTCGGATGATTCACAAATCCTTTCTGGTATTTCTGAAGCAATGTTCACACGTAAAACCTTGTCATTAGGTTTTAATGTGTGAATCACTTGAAACTTATAATTTCTCGAGTCTTTTATGCAGCACATTGTGCACTGTTGAGCACGAAATCTACCAGGTGTGTTAGACGCCCCTTATTTTTACGAAGGTGGGCCACCCATCATACAGCCTGTGCACTTTAGTCCAGTTTTGCTCTCAATGAAACATATTGCGTGACGTTCTTCGAGAAAGGAATACGCAAAATTCAGAGGAACAGCGGTTTAAGGGGCAGAAAGTACTCCTCGCTAAAGTACACCTCAAAAACATACGACTGGTTAGCTGATAGCGAATTCCGGTTTACAGCCGATTTTATACGCTTTATTATAATATGCATAGTATACATAATTCAGTAAACGCCTCTCATAAACACACCTTCTTATGAGAAACAACACCAGATAAAATGTATTTAGAGCAGGGATTGGGTGCGAAAAAATAGGGACACGCCTCGTCCAGCATGGACCAGCACACTCAAAACCCACATAATATTAAATAACGGTTTACTTAAAATGTTGCGTAAACTACGTATTGTACATCTCAAATAACACGCATAAAAGCTTTCGCCATTTAAGTGATAATATTGAAATGCCCAGCAAAAGCTTAAAACTGTTTTAAAAGGCTAAATTAAGCACGAAAACTCGGGAAGTGGTAATGACATAGCGCCTGGCATACAAGCCGTACTATTGAACTTGGAACGTGCTTGCAGTCAACTCTCGAAATGGCTGAAGAGAATTATGAATGTATCCTGTGTGCTAACTCCAGGAACGCGGGTTCGCGTCTATGCATTGTACAATTTTTTAATGCTCATCAGAATTAGAGACCAAGTTCACAATAATCTAATTATAAGTTCCTGAGGGCTTAGGACATTATAACTTAAATCGTTTTTGGCTGTATGCAATTTTGTAATAGAACAGGTATAATGACTTCTGACCCATTGGACTGGTGTGTTATTATGAATGCCGACTCTCTTCATTCTCCACGCGTAAGCTGTTAAATGATATTTTGTGTCATTCCTTCATCATATATCCGATAGACGAGTACATTGATATGCTTTTGATCTACGGAGAAGCAAGAGTCAATGTACAATAGCTCAGCATCTGTACCGGGAAAGATATCCTAATAGACAACAATACCATAAATGGGAATAAAAAAATTACGAATTAAAATAATAACTTTTAACATAATAATTGCTGAGCCAATGTTATTTGTGAATATTACAGGGCAAAAAAATAGCACATGCAGGTGAGTCGAACCACATTTACACCAAACGGATTACATACGAATCGTGCGCTCGTACCATCTGAGATATATAGTAACGTGGGAGGTTTAACATATAGCATTCACTCGTTCCAGTGAACATTTGCAGAGGTGCAAACGTCAGCTGTCTACTTACGAGTACTTTAATGAGGATGCCCTAACATCTACATTAGTACCTACTAATTTCATCGCTTATGTAACGAAAGACATCCATGTTAAATACTTTGGTAGAACCTAGCACAGGGGTCGATTACTTTCATGTTAGAGTATCAAATGCGAATTGATAAAACTGGAAAGGAAAGGGCAGCTGGCTCACCTGATATAACTGCTTACTAGCAGTACCAACTGATTTTCATGGACTTACATGCATGCGCATTCTGTCAGTTAATATGGCGAGAGAGCAAGAGAAAGTTTAGTGTTTTACGGCTGGTGAAGTTGCATTCATTTTGTTATGTGTGTACAACGACGATTTAGAACTCGATATGGACCTCATATTCCTACAACAGGCACGGGGAAAAGGGGTGGTCTCTCCACTTACGTCAACTGCACATGCAGGCCATCTGGCTTGGCTTTTTCGGTTCTGTTTGTTTACCTATACACACGTCTTTACAATCAAGGTAAGTTTCAAGGCGTGCAGTGGCAACACCGAATAGAAACGTGATGTATTGGTTTTGTGACTACGTGATTGTGATTGCGTTACGTACGTTTTCTTTTGGCATAGCAAACATAATGCTTTGTTTCTACTAGGAACACAAAAATACTTATGTTCCCATTCTGCTATGAAACGTTTTTTACCTTGTTATGCGACATGATTCCACCACTGACACAATTTGAGGGGCTGACCGGTTCTCTGGGGTAGATAGATAACATCG
This sequence comes from Tenodera sinensis, assembly GCA_030765045.1. Taxonomy (NCBI): domain Eukaryota; kingdom Metazoa; phylum Arthropoda; class Insecta; order Mantodea; family Mantidae; genus Tenodera; species Tenodera sinensis. The sequence continues at coordinate 51,213,976 of CM060962.1, read as the reverse complement.
GAGCGTGACCTGGTAGCTAACCATGTGTAGCCAAGTGTACGGGGTTTAAAGTAAAATGTAGGGGAAATGACACATTGCGTCACTTTTCCCGATCTATATTCTAGAACAATAAACTGAGAACCACGGGTAGTCTGTTACATGTAAATTCTCCTGGAAAGTCATGATCGTGCAAAGAAAGAGTTAATGGCTTTAGTAAACATTTGAGCGAAGTCCACGAAAGTCAGTTGGTGCTGCGAGTTTGCAGTTATAGATTGCGTCTTCAACAGTGCATGATATGCTGCATAACAGCGTGAAGAGTGTATTAGTTTCAAATGGTAGCGCACTGAACCCTAATAACAAAATTGCACACATGAACTTTGTTTCAGAAATACTAGAAATGATTTATTAGTCATCCAGCTATTGCGTATGCCCACGTGTATGGGCGTCGCGAAGGGGGGAGGGGGCAGCCAATTGTGCAATCAATTGCTATTAGATTATTGCTTTAATGTTGATGTAAAGAACAGTTTTTATTTAGTATAAATTAATATGATTATCTGCAACAAACACTATAACTCATCTTTTACACTTTTTGGCAAACAGAATAATGAATTAATTGCAAACTTGCAACATGCGCCCCCCCCCCTGAAAAAAGGTCTGCCGACGCTCATGCCCACGGGCGTATCCTAGATTATGGAACAGAAGAAAATTTCTAGGGATTCTCCTTGAAATTATGTAAGTTGGCAACGTATATGTTATTTACAAAATTTTTCCTTTCCTTATATTTTTTTTAAATTCTAAATTCCTTCCGTCGGAACACCCGGTATATTTCTGTCAGCGAGAAGGGCAAGATAAAACACCACCAACTATTATTCTTAATACTGATGTTTGCATTAAACTTATGGTGGGGTACAATTATTTTAAGACATCCATTTGCAAACTTCCTAGCCGGTAAATAAATTTTAAAAGCCTCAAAAATGAATTCGACACGATATCTATAGATTGGAGATTGGGATGCGTTTCCTAAATCTGAAATTCCATGTACATTGTTTCTAACAAAGGTTTGAAAAAACTACATTTACGTTGCATTAAACGCATACTGATATTTAAGTATGTCACGGTCCACCATCCAATATGATATTACGTTGGAGCACGTCAAAAAAAAGGTCCATTAGAGAATTCCTTTATTTTCCTCTCTTACGTATGACTATGACTCTACGACAAGGTACAGAGAGGGCACTTATCACCTTTACCTATGGAAGTTCTTTGCTACCTATGCCCCTGACGGGGCGCCTCCCGGGAGGTAGGGCTGAGGTGAAAAGATATGAAGGGTGGCCGGCCCTGAGGAGAGACGACAGTAAAAGGCAGGGTCCCTAACAGCTGCAACTTGAAGCTCACTGGTGGCGGCTCGTACCTTGCCCACCTCATCGGGATTACACATCTTCTAGGAGAGCGTTGGGATCTGAAGACATCCCCTGCTCCGGGGGAAGAGGATTTACAGACAGCAAATTCCTTGCCACGCACTCCGAAACCCACTTAGAACCCTGAAATAGCCAACTAGGATGAAAGGTGAAGAGAAATGGAGGGACAGGAAATTCGGAGGATGTAATTTTATTATCCTCTGAGCCATCCCACTCGGTTTTTCTCTTACGTAAGTTACGACCTTTGAACACAGCAGATCACATCTAACGATGAAAGAAAGAAAGGTGGAATAAATGCGCACTTGAAGTTGGAGTCACAACCGCTGGGATTATCTAATATTACTTATACTAAAGACTAAGTGATCCAACTAGAATTCGAACGCGGTTCCCCGAAGAGACAGGAGCAATGTTAAAACTAGAGCTCTGCGGACAATTTTTCTATCAATTTCATCCAATGTCACACTACTAGATGAAAATTGGAATGCACAGCTCACTGAAGCTCGGAAAAATGTGATACACGATTTGCTGTGTTTAATGGCATTATATGGTATTGGAGTTAATTCAAGGGAAGAGCTTACGAGTGGGTGTGCAGAATCAAAAGGCATGAGATGTCATTGATCCAAACACCACTGTGAGAGGTACTGTGCCACGTTGCCTCACTTTTCAACTATATTCATTATTTTAATAGTCCTCATGTAAAAGTTTCTGCTGTTGAGATGCTAAATTATCGGGCCATCTCTTTATTAGCAGGGGCAATAGCGGTAGTAGGAGCAGCACCTGCAGTAGTAGTAGAGTTCTGGTAGTAGAGCTGGTGGTAGCTGTAGTAGTAGAGTAGTAGTAGTGGTAGTAGTAGTAATAGTAGTAAAAGCACTAGTGGTGGCGATAGTGGCAGCGCTGGTGGAGGTGGTGGTGTTAGTGGCAGCGGTGCTGTAGGTGGTGGTGGCGCTGGTGGTAGCGGTGGTGGTGGTGGCGGTGGTAGTGGCAGCGGTGGTGGAGGTGGTGGCGGTGGCAGCGGTGGTGGTGGTAGTGGCAGCGGTGCTGGAGGTGGTGGTGGCGCTGGTGGTGGTGACAACGCTGGTGGTGGCGGTGGCGGTGGTGGTGGTGGCGGTGGCAGCGGTGGTGGCGCTGGTGGCGGTACAGGCAACGGTGCTGGAGGTGGTGGTTTTGGTGGTGGTGGTGGTGTTGGCGTTAGTGGCAGCGGTGCTGGAGGTGGTGGTTTTGGTGGTGGTGGCGGTAGTGGCAGCGGTGGTGGAGGTGGTGGTGGTGGAGGTGGTGGTAGTGGATGTGGTGGTGGTGTGGAGGGGGTGGTGGCGGTGGCGGTTGTGGCAGCGGTGGTGGCGCTGGTGGTGGTGGTGGCGGCGGCGGTAGTAGCAGTGGTGGGGGAGGTGGTGGCGGTGGTGGCAGCGGTGGTGGTGGAGGGGTTGGTGGTGGTGGCGGTGGTGGCAGTAGTGGTGGCGTTGGTGGTGGTGGTGGCGGTAGTAGCAGTGGTGGTGGAGGTGGTGGTGGTGGCGCTGGCAGTGGTGGTGGTGGCGGTAGTGGCAGCGGTGGTGGTGGTGGTGGCGGTGGCGGTGGTGGTGGTGGCGGTAGTGGCAGCGGTGGTGGAGGTGGTGGAGGTGGTGGTGGTGGTGGCGGTGGTGGTGGTGGTGATGGTGGCGGTAGTAGCAGTGGTGGTGGTGGAGGTGGTGGTGGTGGCGGTGGTGGTGGCGGTAGTGGCAGCGGTGGTGGAGGTGGTGGCGGTGGTGGCAGCGGTGGTGGTGGCGGTGGTGGTGGAGGGGGTGGTGGTGGTGGCGGTAGGAGCAGCGGTGGTGGTGTAGGTGTTGGTGGTGGTGGCGGTGGTGGTGTAGGTGGTGGTGGTGTAGGTGGTGGTGGTGATGGTGGCGGTGGTGATGGCGATAGTGGCAGCGGTGGTGGAGGTGGTGGTGGTGGCTGTGGTGGTTTAGGTGGTGGTGGTGGCGGTGGTGATGGTGGTGGTGGTGGCGATGGTGGTGGTGGTGGCGCTGGTGGTGGTGGCGGTAATAGCAGTGGTGGTGGAGGTGGTGGTGTTGGTGGTGGTGGTAGTGGTGGCGGTAGTGGCAGTGGTGGTGGAGGTGGTGGTGTTGGTGGTGGTGGTAGTGGTGGCGGTAGTGGCAGCGGTGGTGGAGGTGGTGGAGGTGGTGGTGGTGGATGTGGTGGCAGCGGTGGTGGTGGAGGGGGTGGTGGCGGTGGCGGTGGTGGCAGCGGTGGTGGCGCTGGTGGTGGTGGTGGTGGCTGCGGTAGTAGCAGTGGTGGTGGAGGTGGTGGCGGTAGTGGCAGCGGTGGTGGTGGAGGGGGTGGTGGCGGTGGTGGCAGCGGTGGTGGCGTTGGTGGTGGTGGTAGTAGCAGTGGTGGTGGAAGTGGTGGTAGTGGTGGTGGTGGTGGTGGTGGCGCTGGCGGTGGAGGCGGTGGCGGTAGTGGCAGCGGTGGTGGAGGTGGTGGTGGTGGCGGTAGTGGTGGTGGTGGCGGTAGTGGCAGCGGTGGTGGCGATGGTGATGGTGGTGGCGCTGGTGGTGGTGGTGGCGGTAGTGGCAGCGGTGGTGGTGGTGTAGGTGTTGGTGGTGGTGGCGGTGGTGGCAGCGGTGGTGGAGGTGGCGATGGTGGTGGTGGTGGCGGTGGTGGTGGTGGCGGTGGTGGTGTAGGTGGTGGTGTAGGTGGTGGTGGTGGTGATGGTGGTGGTGTAGGTGATGGTGGCGGTGGTGGTGGCGGTGGCGGTGGTGGTGGTGTAGATGGTGGTGGTGGTGGTGGTGGTGGTGGTGTTGGTGGTGGTGGTGGCGGCGGCGGTGGTGGTGGTGGCGGTGGTGGCTGTAGTAAAAAGGAAGCTACACATACAAGCTCCAAGAATTAATAAGCTGGCGGTTTCATACTCAGAGGCGTTAAATTATTAGATACGAATTATCATCTAGTTGTTCTTTTCTTTTGAACAAATAATCACTAGGTAATTCTTTTGTTAAGTCAGTGTCACCAATTGTATCCCATAATAGCTGTAAAACAATTTATTACACATTACTATCAATTAAAAATCAAAATAGTACTCAGTTTCAATTTTACAAGTGTGATTTTAACATTTGTTATTTTAATAATTAATGTATTCTTCTAGAGAAAGATTTATCTGTTAATGTTACAAATAAAATGGGATTTAATTGAGACTATAAAAAGATTCTCTGTTATTACGGCAATAGGAAATCGAAATAAACACAATCCTTGTGTTTCGTTTTCCTCAGTTGGCAGTGCTCCGTAACTTGAACTATAGTAATCGAAACGAATATATTTTAGGTTATTTTTTAGAATTTGTCATTTTCTGGTCAAACATTTGCAATATAGTATTTAAAGTTATATTTTTTTTATGAAATGGTGCATATAAATATCATTCGACTGTCTGAACTTTCCAGATAATAAATTTTGAATTCTATTTCTTAGTCAAGCATTACTCCGCCTATATTTAACGAGTGTAAAAGCAAAAATAAACAAAGATGTACTTCATGCAGATTTTTACCAAACAAAATTTTGTCCGAAATACAATAATTCCCTTCACATATCAGTACACCACACTAGTTAGGTCTTAGAAGTTCTCCGGAAATTGTTAATTTTCACTTTATTTCCCACGTTAGATTATTAACGTTTCACTGAACTGCGCTAAGCGGGTTACCAGAACACTGCACGTGCTTTACTTCAGAGTATGCTGGGAAATTTATATCACTAGATTATATACGGTACCTATATATGTGTGATATTTTCTTTTACATAACGTTCTGCAATTGAACAATATACTGAAATAATGGATTATTTTTGCTTGAAACATGTATTAGGCATAAAAAGAGAAGTTCAGAAGTCGAAACAATAAATAGCAACATGAACCATAAGTGCCCCGTTTGTGGAAAAACTAAACTAATTTTTAATTAACGCTAAGATCAGCTGATGTACTCTGCTAAGAGTAACCCTTGTATGAATCGTATTATCTTTACTTCAAAAAAGCATTTCCGAAAACAGAAAGCTTCTTCAGAAGATTAAAGTAATTATCGGTGTATTTTCGATATAGTACTGTATCATCAACACCTTCTGCCTTTATGTCAAGATAATCTGTGTATTTTCTCGTTTATTAGTTATGATTTTGTCCCAAACACAAAGAGAAACTGTTGTCAGTGCTAAAATACATAATATAACCATTACATTAAATGATGCATGCGAGCTCAGAAAATATTATTCACATGCTCCTTTATTGTCATACAAAAACTATAAAGTTGAATGATATTTGAAAAACTCGGTGAAATCGCCAGGACTCGAAATGACAGATCTTTGGTTTTCGTATTTTCGAATTATGGCTCAGCTACATGATGGAATTCATGAATGCACATTGAACTTCTCTCATTTAATTTATATAGCTGACGAACACTCATTGGGATCTAACGGAACTAAATTCAGTTTTATCCTATACATGCAACCAGTACAAGTGAAAGAACCATTAATATATTATCTAGGAGTTGATTTTCCTTACATATATAAATAAATATATAAGTTCCTTTCTCAACGCTCACTACATTCTATCTCTGCTAGCCGGTAACTCGCATTCACATCTTCCATCATTACGCGCGCGCTTGTGTGTGTGTGTGTGTGTGTGTGTGTGTGTGTGTGTGTTTGTGAATGTGTGTTTATGTGTATCTACAACTGGAAATACATTCACTATATTAATATGCCTTTTAAGCTTTTCTGCTTCTCACGCTACTATTGTAATATATATCGTTCTAAATACAGATTAAACATTTTCTTTTCGTGGAAATTACTTATACTTAGTGATGATAGTGAATTTCTTAATTATATAATGGACAGCAAACGTGGATTAACTATATTTAAATTTTCTTGACATACAGGGGGCTTGTTTCGTGGGTTATGACAAGAGTAATATACTTTCAACTAAAACTGCAACAATGAAAATTCACTGTGTTGGTTTGAAGAGCACTGGGATGCACTTCTGAATGATGAATTGTGCCTTCAATAGTATTCGGTAGAGTGAAACATAGGTTAACAAGAGCGTATACTTGACTTATGGTATTCCATCTCATTTGTGACATGCTAAAAAGGTTAGAATTACAATTCCGGTATAAATTATAGTACGTATGCTTCATCAGTCACTTTCTGTATAGGGAACACCTGTTTTTCTTTGTATTTGCGCTGTTCTTTAATCGGATAGGTCATATCGGACGTTGAATGAACAAAATGTTTTAAATGATGCCGGAGATTCCTAAAATTTAAAACTAAGCGACATTCATCTTGTCAGAATAAGGAAAACGCTAGAAAACCCCTATCCAGGTAACTCACGCTAATCGAGTTTCAAACTCGGGACCACTTGAATGTGAGGCAGACGAAATGGTTTTATTAAACATCACAGCACACATAATCTTAAACATTAAAGATTATATGCTGATATATAAGATAATCTGATTCAGCCTGTATACGCAACACATCCATCAAGCAGGCACAAAAGTTATTGTCAGGTGGCAGGAGACCTTTGGTAGACATGATACTGTGCTAATAGGGAAAGAGGATTACACAACGGTCTAGAAAACACCATTAAAATCCATAGGATTTACTTTCAATCTAATGAAAAAGATTTAAGTACCACACTATATTTTTGCACAAACGGGTTAAGTGGGTTTTCTGTTAACCTAGACTTGAAGGTGAATTATGCTCCTATCATCTACGAATCTTACTTAAAAGTTCGAGTTAATTTTAACAAACCACACAATTGAGAAGTGAAGTTAAAAGAACTGGCAGAATTATGGATACGCAGCTTTAAATTACTTCCTTTTTTAATTCTATTTTACTGTCTCTCATGGCTTAGATCTCTATACTACCTCTGTTTCCAGTTGTACGAATGGCAAATAAACGTGTAACCTTAGACAATGGGAACATCATTGCCACCTGCCACGCATTGATATCTAAGATAGGTTGATTCACCCAGTACACACACCACTTCCATCAAACAGCAGACACAAATGTTAATGGCAGGTGGCAGGAGGAACTGGTCTACACAACATTTAACCAGAGACTTACCATGTCTTCCGGTGTCATATAGTTAAACACGCTGTAAAGTCGCTGGTATAAATATAATTTGCGCCCACAAAATGTATTTACGCAACAGGAAAGAGAACAATCTTATGAGTAATCAGCTATCAGCCACCATTTTTCTTTTTTCTTTTTTGTCTGCCATAGTATAAGTTGCGCAGAATAACAGCACCTAGGGGAAGTTAATTCATCTGGTATACGTACAAATAGCAAATTAAAATATGAACTAGCTCATAATACGACTATTAAGGGTATACACACCACTGATTTACATCTATTGAATCATAATCTTAAGTTGCACAGAATACAACTACCTTGGGGGAGACTGGATCACCCGTTATATGAACTACATCAAATTATAAATGTGCGCAGAATGCAACTACCTGGCAGTGACTCTTTCACTCGATATACACACCACATCTATCAGATTATAATTTTAAGAAGGGCTTCCCTAGGGGGGGGGGGGGGGAGCTGATTTCCCTACTAAAACACCATAGGATCGTATCTGTTGAACTACTGAAGAGGCTGATTCAACCGATATACGCCAAATCAATCAAATCATAAACTTAAGCTTTTTGGCAAAACACAACTAACTCAACCGGTTACAAACATTTAGAGGTGGCATACACAACATATCTACATCTTAAGTTGCACCAACTACAACTACTGGGGGCGGCTGATTCACACGGTATACACATATCTACGGACGGTTGGTTTACCCGTAATGCACACAACATTTATGAAATTAATATTTTGTTTTACCAGTGCTTTATCTTTAAACGACTATTTAGTTAAAGTGGAGTGTGTTTTATCTGCTCGCAACAGTTGAATTAGAAGTGCACGTCCTACCTTTGAGTGAGGAGTAGAGAGACGCACATTACCATCAGCGCTGTGTGACGACGCCGGCCGACTAAATAAAGCGACGTCCTAGCATAGGCAAGCAGCTTGCACGCCCCTACAGCGCACGTCCAGCGTATCATGTACACACTCCTCGCGTGGCAATGTCTGTCTTCTAAACCAATTGCTCAATGAATACTTCCATTACATAGGTATACACAGTACAGGTGTTCGTTATAAACGTCAAACTGTTTGCGCTACTATTAGCCTTAAAATTACTCTTTCTGCATTAAGGGGACACACTGGTAGCAAATGCACCTTCTTCCTTAATCAACCCATTTTAATTAAATGTTTAGGTTAATTTGCACCTGCCACGATATATTGTTGGTATAAGTTGCATTGCGCTAGATTAAATAATTTTGTAATTACAAATTATTTATTATGTCTTTAGAAAGAGTTAAATAGTAATAAAAGGTAAACTTTTCGCAGCTTAGAACTAAACCAGAGGCCCGAAATTTTATATGCTGGTTTTTCTATGCCTACGCAATTAAATTTTCCATTTGTTCTCCAAAATATTAATATTTATTAAAAATATGAATTTTTTCTGTTTACAACAGAATAAAAGCAAATATTACTAATAATTACAAAGAAAGAAATCTGAAATTTTGCACTCACATGACTTTCTCTACTCTTATGCTAACTATATTTAGAAACCTTTATTTCTCTATCTTCTTAATGTTAGTCGAGGTAAACATTTGCAGAAATGATCCAATTTTCTTGTATGTACAAGGGAAATATGCGAATACAGTAGGCTTTGAGCGATAGTCTACTCTTTTAAAGCTGGTCGCTATATGAAGACCTTGAAATTCCGTTCTCTTTCCACGGCCAAGATACAAATAAGTGAATAACGACCTTCCATTTGAGAAAAGTATAAGTATTGCAATACTCACAAATAATAAGGAGTATCTCCGAAATGGTTCACTCCACAAAACAATTCATTTGGACATAAATCATATGTTTTAACGAGATCTACATTTTTGTATAGTAAGATTTGGTCTATCTCTTACGGTTTAATAGTTACGCAAATGTCATCAAAAGTAAACGGGACTAACTGGGCTAAAGCCAGAAAATTCAAAACATATATTTCATTTGCCATACAAATATCTTAAACATATGGTATTTTAATCAAAATCGTTAGACGCAAAATCAAATAAGAATTTTTAAAAGAAAATTTCCATGTAAAGGGTAGCTTAGGGTGGAAAAATTTTCTTCAAAATATTTGTGTCACATCCTTGAAAGACATTAAACTTAAATATCATAACCGACTTTTCGTTTTTGGGTTATGCTGTTCACAGACACACAGGCGCGCTCGCACACACACAAATACATACAGAGACACACGCAGGCACACAGAGACACACACAGACACACACACAAACACACAGGCACGCTCGCACACACACAAACACATACAGAGACACACGCAGGCACACAGAGACACACACACACACACAAACACACACGCGGACCTTTTTCTAAAAATGTTTTATATATTCAGGAGGCCTCAAAAGACATATTTCCGGTGAAATCTCGATATGGAACTTTTGGATGGAATACAATGCTTCCCCTAGTTACTATACGTAGTAGAGAAAGCAAAAAAAAAAAAAAAAAAAAAAAAAGCAAAAAAAAAAGACATATAACTGTATGTACGAGTGTAGTCAACGAAGCAATGCAGAGTTTTCAGCTATATTATAGATGTCCTGAAAATTTCAACTTTACCCATCAACATTTACTACAAAAAAGTTTATCTCAATGTACAAAAATTGTTATACAGAGAAAAAGCTATTTAAAGTTAAATAACACAGTATTGGAAATATTACTCTGCGCATCTCCACTGGCTTGGCACCTCACTACATTCTTCACAGAAGAACCATAGGACTCTCTCAAAGTCAGAGTAAGACATTCCTCTTTGCACTCACAACATAATACATTAATGTCAACAAGAAGGTAATTTAGCTCTGTACACAGGAGAGCACATGTAGCACTTTCAGTTGTAGAGTTATTTGCATAAGATTCTTCATTTCTACAGCAGAATGTCTGCATCTTCTTTCAACTAAAAGTTTAGCTTTGTTTTTCTTTATTATCTTTCCACTCCACACTTCTATTTACCAAAAGCACACAAGTGATACAAGGAACCAACTACAAATGCGGATGCTTAGGCTATTTTGTAAATAACATAAGTCACTTGTTATATTTTTGATTCTTTGGCAAGCAATGGCAGCATCTGTGCAATAAGAACAGCCAACATTCATATTTTAAAGGCAAATATCTCATTAAAACATCAAAACCACAACTGCTGCGAACTGAAATCTAACAGATTTGCCCCTTTTCATTACAAGCGTCTAAATAAATTTGAAATACACCAATTACCAGGTAGATTTGACACATATTACTTAATGGCCATATTCTGGACATTTTAAAGACAATATTTCTACGATAAAAATGTTTCTGAAAAATAAAATATTGGCCATTTAGGTATCAGAGTGGACCTTTAAAGAATAATTTAGAGTATTCTACTTTTTCCCATCTGAGAAGGAGGGAAATAAATCTATGTTTACATGTGAATTCTGTTCCCAGTATGAACATATTACTGCACAATGTTAACACGATAAACAGTTCCGATTATCTTCCAGTTTGTACCTAAACAGGAGGGTGTTCTGGTTAATGATACAGTTTTGTAAATTTCTTTGTGGTTCGTAACTCTTCATTTTATTTTCTTAACATTTTCCTTAGTGTTCCTCTTTTCCTGTTACCTACCACTTCTCTCTCATTTTTTTATTTGCAGTTATTCTTACTTTCCTCCAGTGATTTATTGCGCTCCCTGCTTCAGATCTCCACCCAACTCTAATCCGGGTGAGATTACTTTAACCATTGCACCACAGAATATCCCTGTAAAATAGTAGAAAATGCCTTCTATGTTAACTGTTCTAAATTTAATGCTTGAAACAATACCAAACTGTGGAATAAACATAAACAGAAAATCTTATTGAAGCAATTTTTTATTTAAAATGAGGTCAATAATGTGAAGAGGCTTATGTAAATAAAAGAATTGAGGATGTTACTTAACAAAGACCCTAATATGACGTTTGGAAATCAGAGGAAGCAGGTAAATGTTATTAATATTTTTAATTACCTAATTAAGTTTGCTTCCTTTCTTCTCTAAATTAAATGTACGCAGTAAGTTCAAAGAAAATGGCTGTATTACTTGCAATACTAAGCTTGCAGAATTCAAGAAGTAAATAGGTAGCAAGCAAGGTATATTACTGCTGTTACTGCAGAAAAAATATTTAGTAGCCAAAATGTCCTTTGTAGAAAGTAGGAAACAAAGTAAGATATGCTAAAATGGAAAGGTGTTCAAACTTAGTCTAGGAGTCAAAGGTGAATATATTTTGAGAATAGTACAGCCATGGAACAAATGATTGGGTGCATTAGGAGAATACAGGCCTATTTGTATGTCTGAAGGATAACACATGGAACAGAGACTATCAATAAACTCAGGTGCATATTGGAAATATCGACTTGAGTAAACCTCACTACAACACGACGTGGGACTTAAAACTATTCAACTCTCCTAATGCGCTCAGTAATTTTTCCATGGTTATACCTACACCATTTGAGAATCCAAGATTCTCAAAGAAGGAAAAACAACATACCTATTTTGATCCCAACCTTCAAATCTCCGTAAAGCAACACAGCGACTGGGTTCCGTAGCTCATGGTTCTGTAGGCAAAACTGCGAAGTTTGATTGCCTGAAAAAACATAACATGATGGCACACTGATAGGCTAAAACGGATAAACAAATTGAACATTTTCGTGGTGTCAGTTGAAGGAATGAGAACTGGAGAACTTATTACGAGTGCATAAAGCCAAAGTACAGTAATTAGGTCTGACTGTTGGAAGGCATACATCATCTCGAGAGCAACCGACGATTTCATGCGTTTAAGCAGACACGTACTTACAAACCATCTACTCAAGTGTTTCTGAGGAGACCCACATTTCTTTCTTTATCAACCCTTAATAAACACATAGATATTAAAACAACTCTGTTGATGGGTTTGCCAAAATTATACGATTTTATTTGCGTATTATAACCTCACTGCAGTGCAACCAACCCAAGACGAGATTATCTCTCTATTGGTAACCTCCGCACCCTTGTTTTAAAGCGTCTATTTTTCCAATGCGTTGTTATTGATTTATGCATAACCGCAAGACCACAATGAGGTGAAACACAGTGACTTGAAGGAAAGGTCTTCTTCATTCTGTATTTACCCTCCTCGTACGGAGAGCTTAACCTCCCCAAAGGACCTACAAGTCAGCGCCTGGGGTCAGATATCTGTCGAAGAGCAGACGAACTCTGGAGTATATCAGCTTGTGTGATCAGCCAAATGCCTGATGAAAGAAAGGCCAAGAAATAAAAATTCAAGTTGTAATTCAGTACTCTTCGTTTTCAATATTTCATAACTACAGCCTGGAAATTCATGCATTTACATATTTTTATCCTTATTTATAATTAGAATTCTGGCAAGTTATGCGTACAAATCATCAGTTTATAGGCTTATTAAGCCCTATTTGTTGTTGCATATAAATGCATATTTTCACTTTTCTCATAAAAAACATATTGCTATCATATTAGTGATTTTGTGGCATAAAACCGTTATTTTTTTCCATGCAAGATCAGAAAATTTTTAACCGTACTGAGGCGCTTGTAAAAACATCAGGAAAGTCCAGAGTTCTTTGTTATTCTGAGATAGTGTGCAGCTGCGTTATTTGTCACATAACTTGCGTCAACGTCCTTCACAATCACCTCAGTATAATTTGACCCATGTGTAGCTGTAGTATTGCTTACCTCTGATTCCTGTATGTGTGTGTGTTTGTGTATGTGTGTGTTTGTGCGTGTGTGTGTGTGCGTGTGTATTACTTTCATTAGTTTAGAAAAAAGTTTGCCAGTGTTTTGTATTTGTCTGTGAATAAATTAGAACAGCCTTATGCCGAAAGTAAAATCTCATTAGTCATCCAAACTTAATAATCTCCAAAATGAATTTGCGAGTGATTTGATTTGTACAGACGGTACAATAATGTTTTCTAGAGCATGTGAAAAAACGTGGAAAGTAGAAAACGCTTTCAAGCTACCCAACACGTAAACTCAGCAAAGCATAAGCAATTATTGGAAGAAAAAAATATGTGATAAATAAGTACGAGCCTAAACAAAAGCAATTTGTTTAGGAAACAAATAGATAAATTTCTTTCCGATTTATGTGAAGCATTTTTAGCATCTGATAAGCCACTTTGGAAACTTACTAATCATAATTTGAGAAACGTTCTTCATAAATATACCATACATCATGTGCCTGACGAAACCACATTACGAAAAACTTATGTCAGCCATTTGTATGACAGTGTATCAAGAATGCGACATAAACTGGACAATGAATTTATTTGGGTTTCCTAGATAAAACGACAGATTCTGCAGGCAGATTTATACGGTCTCATACCTTCTTAATGTAATAAATTTGGAGGTCACAAACAATGTGACAATAACCCAATCTGTAACTTATCCTTTAAAATTACTATGGCCAAGTGGAATTAAATATAACAGGGTGCTTTCATTCGTCACAGACATGACTAGGTCAGGATGCATGTTGAATTGTATTTTCCCTAATTTAATGCATTTAATGTGCCTCGCACATGCACTCCACCGCTTTAATTGCGAATGCATACGTGGAGAATTTACTTACGTTAGTGGATCGATCAGGGCTGTAGTAAAAAAGTTGTTTTGAAAGCCCCATCGGGAGTTCAGTTACTGAAGTCCTTAGCACCATGAGTTCCTCTTCCTCCTGAACCAATGTTACCAAGATGGGAAACGTGGGTTGATGCTGCCCTCTAATATGCGAAATATCGACAGTAAAAGAGGTTGCCAATTCCTTACAATAGACCCTAGTGATGCTACATCCATTCTCATAGTCCAAAATTCGTTGTCTAATAGTGCATTGGAAGCTAATCTTACTTTTCTGTCTGCACGCTTTTCCGGGCTATCCAAAGCTATTACCCCCTTAGAAACAGTAAGGCCATCCTTAAATGAAGCACTCAAAGTATTTCAATAAAAATTCAACTTATATTCTGTTCCCAACAGTAATGGGGAAATACTAAAGAACAAATTGAACAGAGTGTAACATAAAACATCCTGGAAATGAACATATATGTAAAATTGGAGACATTGTAAATGGAAACATTACAATTAACTTACATAAATTGCTTTTTACTGCAAACCAGTTAGCATGGTTGAAATGTGCGTCAGCGGTCATCCTGTGATGTAGAGAACAGTTTCTCAAGATATAAATCCATCTTCAGAGATAATAGGCGTTCATTTAAGTTTGAAAATCTCCGTCACGTGACTGTTGTGAATTGCAATTCGCCGCTTCTTTTGGACAGTGAATCTGAAGTTTCCACTTCTCAGTAATAAATGTAAGTTCAATTTTATTCCCCTTTGTTTATAATAAAGAATATTACAAACATAAAATGTATTTTAACTGCATATTTATCGGTATATTTTCAAGTTTTTAGTATTTAGGGCATGAACTTCCTGGCCCTATTCATAACGAACATCTCTAAATATGTCAATACATTTTGGTTATTTTACCGACAGGCCGATGTCGTCAAAAGCTTAGGTATCCTCCAGAGAACTACAAACCTTTTATTAACCACATCACTAGATTCAAGTTTATCGCCGGTATAATTTACTCCTAAAGACACTGCGTCATACACGACACTATAAATCTTCGCAAAAGTTAAAGGCATATGGAGGCGGGCCGTACTGCAGACTCCAGCGAATCCTACGCTTGCCCCTCCTACCAGCGCTGCCGAACGTGGTACATGCATCTCGCACACTGTTATGTACAGAACCTCTGCCGGTACAAACACTACGCTTGGCAACAGCGCTCTGCTTGAGCATTGACCAGCGTTCACATGCCTTTAACTTTTGCGAGCGGTATAATCTTAATTTGTTTTCAGTTTTAAAGAAACGATTTAAGTCTTCCTTTGTATGTTGAAAGCATCACTGAAGTAAACATAGCAAAAACACACAAAGCTTCACAACATAACAAATAGTTACTTATTGTGTCAGCTTTGCCGCTCGCACAGCACTGTTGGGAAAGTCAGTACCTGGAAACTTTCTCTTTTATTGCCGCTTTGCACCGCGAGTATTCTACCCCTTAAACTATATTATGCAGACGAAAATATTCTGAACTCCACTGCGCCAGAAAAGCAACGTTACATTTTAAACACATTTGCCTTTTTGTTAACCTGTGCTTGTTAAATACAAGCAGAAACGCAAACTTACCGTAGTGTGGTCTTAGTTAACTATATAAGGTAAGTAATTTTATGTTGCACTTCTGCAATTGGTTATCAGCCCTTTATATATTATCCATTTAATAATCATACTAAAACTAATTCTGAAAATGACATAAGAATTCAGACAACAAGCCAAGGTTGTGGTTTATCTCCCACATTGTTTAATGTATACATAGACCATATGAAACGAGAGTTCAAAGAAAAGATTGATAAAGATATAAAAAGAGGACGAGGTTTACATCAGAATATAATTTTACATGCTGACGATATCGTGTCAATTTTTGACTTGTAAGATAAACTGCAATATATACTGCATTGCCTAAATAAAATATGTGAAAAATGCAATTTTAAAATTTCATTAAAAAAACAAGGATGCTGACCTTTAAGAGTAAACACCCAGTCATAAGTAAAATAACAATACAAAATAATAGAAGAGAACAGATTTCGTTATTTAACTATTTAGGTACGATAGTTTCACATGATAAATAAAAAGATACTGACTTTAAAGTTAGTACATTTTTAAATATCTGTAGATTGTGAAAGAGAAACCTGATAAAATAAAGCAGGAAAGAAACACAAATTAAATTTTATAATGTGATGGCGTTGCCAGTTTTATTATATGTTAGCAAAACATGAACTGTGGACAAGCAGAGATGAGATATTTAAGATCAGTAAATGAAAGTACCAGATAGAACTGTTAGAGAAGACCTAAATACTGAATATGTATCTAATAACTTAACAAGTCATAGCGATAATTGGTTAAATCATTTGGAACGAATGTCAGAAAATAGAATTTCTAAACCAACAATGAAATATCAACCAATAGGAATTCGAGGAGTAGGTAGGCCGAGGAAGAGATGGAAAAATAGTGAGACCAGAACAAACCTAAGGTCTAATCCACAAGAGGAGGGGGAGGAGGAGGAAGAAGAAGAAGAGAAGAAGAAGAAGAAGAAGAAGAAGAAGAAGAAGAAGAAGAAGAAGAAGATAATTAAACCGCGAAAATAGTTTGTTTGAGCCCGGTCCAGTGCTGTCATTGATTGGAGCCAAAGCAGAGAAACGGATGAAAATTATTAACAAAACTTTGTTGCAGTAGCAATTACTATTCTTCCTCACCTTAAGATGCACAGGCGCAATCTCGGAAATACATAATTTGAGATACTGAAGAGAACTGTAAACATCGTACAGAATTTTCATTCAGGAGGAATTTCAAGTTTAATGGATAGGTAGAAAGGTTCATTGAGCTCAACGAAAATGGCTACACCTGAACGGAGAACGGATGGTTTCCTTTCTTACAAATAGAAGTCGTTTGAGAAGCAATAAACCCTATTGACTTTCTCGTCAGCACTTGTGTGCTTCTTTAAATTGCGAACCGCTCGTTCGGTCGAAGAAACACACTGTTGGATACAGTGACAGGAGTAGAAGACTTGTATATGATACGTACATAACTGCCATAAATATTAGCTTCAACTTAAGTGGTATTCAGGAAAAACTTGTGAGAGAAATATCACACTGCTAACCTGTTAAGAGTTATTTTGCGTATCTCCCTTTGCAGCAACACAGCGAACGATACTTTTGTATATTCTGTTATCCACTACAAAGCATGGGCGAAGTGGAAAAGTGTGTATGTGGTATCAAAGGTAGATGCTAATACACAGATTATCCTTTACTCTAGGCTCTGGCAGCAAATATTATTCAAAGCGGTGGCAAACTTACTTTATCGCGAAAAAAATACATTTGCGAACGTTTGCGGTTGTTCTCACTATCTTTCTTCTCAATTCTTTATCTGACCTTACACTGTGTCAGGTTGTTCTTGCCCTAATCAGCAGGGCCATAATATATCTGCTGATCGATCTCGGCTGATTGAACAGCCAGGCAACACAGATAAATATTGGTCTCTTACATAGTGGTGTAATTTCATGCAAAGAAAGATTTCTTTAGGTGCAAAGTGAGTTATTATAAACTCAGGAAACATGTTTGTTGATGAAATGTCGGATGGTTTTCATTGAGAAAATATTGTGACGCCGAGCGCGGCGCACAAAAAAGGACGGTCGGGCTAAGTTACTTCACGCCACATACCAGGCCGGCGAGCAAATAAAGGCGCTCGCGGTCAAGCTTCCCCATACCACCCACGCGAGCAAACACTTGGCTAACAGCAATCAAGGGCCGACACACGGACTTCTAGGCATCATGCGGCCGGCGTGTTTGTGGAAGTCGAGAAGGGTACGTGTGACGTCATTCCCGCTGTATAAGGAGGCGAGGCAAAGACAGAGTTAGTTACGGTTACAGACATGAGTTGGTCAGTGTGTCAATGAGTGCGAGATAGCTGTGTGTGTGTGTGTGTGTGTGTGTGTGTGTGTGTGTGTGTGTGTGTGTGTGTGTGTGTGCGCGCGCGCGCGCCTGTGTGTGTGTGTGTGTGTCTGTGTGTGTGTATGTGTGTGTGTATGTGTGTGTGGTATGGTCGTCGTGAAAGGTATGTGGCGTCTAAGTGAAGAAAATTTAATGAGCGTCCAGTGATTGTATCGTCCGAGTTAGTGAACAAAGCAGTTGGCGTTGTAACATAAGGAAAGACTGTAGATTGTGCTACGTCAGTAGATGAGAACTGTGTATTTGTGATAAGATTTTAAAGGGAAAATAATGTGATGGTAAAGTAATTGGACTGGACTTTGGTCATTTATATAAGGCATACGAAATCCACAGCTGTCTATTTTAAAGGGTTGGTTAGGGACCAAGGGTTCCTGTGCGTCTCGGGTGTATGTATTAGTAAATATGTGAGTTACTGTAACATAAACGGAAAACAACTGGAACGTAGGGGAAAACGAAGGGGGAAAAAGGCAAGAAGAAAGCTTTTGATTCCACTGTAGCAGAATGATGAGCGTGTTGCTTACTTCAAAACCATCCGTCATAATGGACTTAAAAATGCTGTTCAATTAATACTGCTTCATAGACTTATCGTTATCAAGTTTGATTTAGGAGTGTATACCGAGCGAGCTGGCTCCGTGGTAACGTGGAGGCTCCCATTTAAGTGGTCCCGGGTTCAATTACCGTAGACCAGTGCTGACCAACGTGGCGTCCGTAGGCACCATGGTGCTCGTGATGTGTTTCTGACGCCCTTCATAAGCAAATTTTTACTCCGACGGTTACTAATATTAGTTCAAATTTCAAGACAAAACTATTTCCTTCGGGATATCTTGCCAATACGCACACATGAATACACCTAAAGTTGTATTCATTACTTCCCTAAACCTTTTTCCTCTCAAAGGAGCACTTAAGAAATTTGGACAGCACTGCCTTAAGTTGTGAATTCTGACCGTGGTTTTTCGTTGGTTGCTCTGTTAGGCAGGCGAATGCTGGGGTAGTTTCCCTTCTGCCACGTCTTACTGTCCCTCACTTCCCAACCTTATGCTTCCTCCTCGCCTTTCAAGAATGCTTGTAGGTTTCGTGGTGTATGGCGGTGCTGGACAGATGGCGCGGATGCTTGCTCCAAAGAAAAGGTATTCCCGTGGACAGTATAAGTCTGCTTGGTTGGACGGGTCATTCATCTCCCTCTCTGGGCAACCCCGGTAGTGGGACACTTCTTCAAGTCAGGAACTGTTGTGAACCTCCGCGCGTTTCTTTGGCCTGACTACCTGTGACCTGTAGTCTGACGTGGTTCCTTCACTAACTGCGAAAGATCCCGTGTAGCTCACAGTACGCAAGGTATTCTCCTCCACTGTAGAAATGTATATTATACATACAAAATTACGGCATTTAAACATAACCGAATTAACATTTATGAATTTTTATCTATATATCAAGATTGTGTGACTTATTCGTACGAGTCAACTACCACATGGTTAAGGGGTTAGTTCACATTATAAAAACGCATGTGATGTACGATGGTTGAACAGATTAACATCAAAGATAGAGCAAAGATAGAGTTTCAAAATATTAACTTGCGAAAAGTGTGAATTCCCTCTGGAATTTTAATAATGAAAGGCTACCGAAGTTGTTATAATGTGTAGAATCTTATTGACTTTGACACCTACCATAAGCGTTAAAGAAAACAGACCGAAAATGTAATATTGGCGGAAGGAAACTGTAAACAAAGAAACGTCAATGCGAATATATTTAAATAATCAGAATGACCATAAAAGGTAGTTCCTTGGCAGAAAAGGTTGATTTTACTGTGAGTCTGCAATTAAAGGCAATTCATTTGTGGAAATTCAAAGGTCTATTGGTTCTCTTCTTATTTCTTTGATTTCTTGAATGCATACTCAAAATATAAAGCATATGCCGCAAACATTTTCACGAAGTAAGTCAAAGCATTGTTGAGATCTTATTTATTCATAATTAATCACTTTTTGGTAGGGCAATATGAAATGCTCCTCAAACCCTAAACATTATCGTATTACTCCCAAATTGTTGAGTTAGGGTACAATATTAAATAATATGTGCAATTATTGGTTAAATTTAATGAGTTTATCTAAGAGGAAACATTTGTTATACACATGTTAAAAATTCTCAATAAGAGTTACGGCAAATAATTTCCTCTTAATCGCCCGACCGCTGCGTCCTTCAGCCCCAACCAAGGCCACGGAGGAGTGCAAAACTTTTAAGGGACACTACTTTTCCATCTGGACAGCTCCACAAGTGGCATCACGAGGCTGAGTGCACCCCTCTGACCAGGCTTCCCAGTGGAGAAAAATCCCCATGCCGGGGATGGAACCCGGATTTTCTGCGCCAGAGGCAGGCGCGCTACCACTGCGCTATTCAAAGATTTTTAACTAGTGCACAACGTAATTTCTGAAGCTAAGTCAGAAATTTCAATTTAATAAGCTATAAGCCGTGGTTCAAAGAGCCTTTTCAGTTGTGAAAAATATGGAAAATTAGAAATCTACAACAACAAAAAAATGGAGTTTAAAGTTCAATGTAGTGATTTACCTAGAAGGTACAGGACCAAATACACAGCTGTTTGTGGCTTTAAAATAATGGATTTTAAAACAATTGTTTAACGTGAAAGAACAAGTTAAAGCGATAAAGAACAAAAACATCGAGAATGGTCATATTGCTTGCAAAATTTCACCGACACATTGCCTTAAATGGAGATTATCTGTAAGTATAAATATATAGTTATCCAAAAATTATTGGTCCATCAATTAATGAATCAAACATAAGTGTTTGGTTAAAGGCAAGTCTTTCCCAGTCTGCTTTATTCTTACTTTTCTCCGCTTTCATCCCTGTCTGCGTATAAGAAGCACTTATGTAGTACTGTCTATCAACTGGTTCCTTCTACCGCCCGAACCCTCTTCCTATTAACCATTCATTGCAGAGTAATTCCTAGCAATTCCTTATTCAATGTCCCAGCCACTTTTTGTAGCTCCCAATTAGCTTCAGCATTGTTCTTCCTTCGCTCATTCATTCTGAATCAGCTTCCTTAGATGTTTATTTTTTAATAAAAGCTTCCTTTGCCATTGGCTTCGTACGCTTGAAGTCTTTATAACAGCTCGTGTTACTACTTATGGTACAGCCCAAGCTGTTCACTTGCTCATCTCGAATTCGTTTGCTTTTCTTGCGTTACGATTTTCGCATCTATCTTCATCCCATTCTTCGCAATGTAGTCATGCAGCAGTGCACTTTAAGATCTTTTCCACGTCTGATAGCAGTGCCATATCGTCAGCAAATCTTCCTCCTTTAACCGCAATTCCCTTGTTCTGAAAAAGAATTCTTCGTCTGATTCTCCAATCACGTGTTGAAAAGAGTGGGTCATTTGGTGTATCCCGGTCGTAACCACCTTCCTACTCCCTTCCAACGTCTCGACTCAGGTTAGTTGGCTCACACAGATACACAGTAACCTTCTCTGTTTCCAATCCCCAACGTTCTGCAACCCTGCCGAGTAAGTGTGGAAAGAAACAATCAAGGTTTTCCCATAAATTTTACGATTAAGCTTTTCTTGACAAATCATGATGCATGCGCATAGGAAAATGTGTTTTAATACATATTTCTGAAAAAATAAACTCTTGCCATGCAAAACATGATCTTCACTGAAAATTTAACCATCTGGACGCATTAAGCACGAATGAAATCAGATTCCGAGTGAGTGAGTGAGTGAGTGAGTGGGTGAGTGAGTGAGTGAGTGGGTCAGTGAGTGACTGAGTGAGTGAGTGAGTGGGTGAGTGAGTGAGTGACTGAGTGAGTGAGTGAGTTACTGAGTAAGTGAGTGGGTGAGTGAGTGAGTGAGTGAGTGACTGAGTGAGTGAGTAAGTGAGTGAGTAAGTGAGTGTGTGAGTCAGTGAGTGAGTAAGTGAGTGTGTGAGTGAGTGGGTGAGTGAGTGAGTAAGTGAGTGACTGAGTGAGTGGGTAAGTGAGTGAGTGAGTGAGTAAGTGAGTGAGTGAGTGAATGAGTGAGTGGGTGGGTGAGTGGGTGGGTGAGTGGGTGAGTGAGTGAGTGAGTGACTGAGTGAGTGAGTGAGTGAGTGAGTGTGTGAGTCAGTGAGTGAGTGAGTAAGTGAGTGAGTGAGTGAGTGGGTGAGTGAGTGACTGAGTGAGTAAGTGAGTAAGTGAGTGAGTAAGTGAGTGTGTGAGTCAGTGAGTGAGTGAGTGTGTGAGTCAGTGAGTGAGTGAGTAAGTGAGTGTGTGAGTCAGTGAGTGAGTGAGTGGGTGAGTGACTGAGTGAGTGAGTGAGTGACTGAGTGAGTGAGTGAGTGAGTGAGTGAGTGAGTGAGTGAGGGAGTGAGTGAGTGAATGAGTGAATGAAGTTTAAGGGCCCATCGACAGCTAGATCAATTGCTCCCGAAGTCAAACAGTAAAATCTAAAACATTCGCAAACTTATGTGGTTAAAAGGTTAAAGCTAAAACATAAAATTAAAATGGTAAACTGTTAAAACACCAAAAGTAAACGATGAGAGCTCAAGCTGTAAAACCTGAAACATGCACAAACTAGTAAGTTTAAAAGGTGAAATCTAAAACATGACATTGAAATATTAAATAGTTAAAACATCAGAAGGTAAAACATAAGAGGGTTAAAATACTAGAAATGAAATCTTAAAAATGTAAAACGTGCCGAAAATTAGAAAAAATGTTATACTTGCTTATTAAACTCAATTTGGGCGACGAACCTCAGCGCGTTTACTACAGACTCTGGGTCATAGCCCAAAATTGAGCGAAGTGTAGAACCCAAACCAATGGCCTGGCCCTCTCGAACGTAG
Organism: Tenodera sinensis; assembly: GCA_030765045.1. Classification (NCBI taxonomy): domain Eukaryota; kingdom Metazoa; phylum Arthropoda; class Insecta; order Mantodea; family Mantidae; genus Tenodera; species Tenodera sinensis. Next base: position 51,191,076 of record CM060962.1, on the reverse strand, counting down.
CGCAATCAAGGACATGTGCAACGGAGAGTTGAACCCGCACGCGGACAGACAGACGGCGGGTGATCACGTGAAAGTTGTTCATGAGTGGCTCGCGTGTGACCTACCCTCAGGCGGGTTAAAAGAACCTCTGCTCAGACTCTGAAACATAAACATATAGATATTAAAATTAATAGAACGAGATTTATAGCGGTGTTATTGCATTCCAAGCTACCTTACCGCTACTATATTCATATACCAATTAGTAGACACATTTACGCAGTAGGATATATATAGTGTGAAAATACGGAGGCAAGAGACAGCAACCCGCTCGGCCCCCTATATATACTCAAGAGAGCCGTAAACTCCATAAGCCTTTTCTATTAGAGATGTTGCCTATTTTATACACCATTCCTCCAGCAGTTACCGCCAGGACGGAAGTGGATACGCCACTTATGCGCGTCAACCCTTCAGGCAAGACTATGGAGACCTTGGAGGGGTCAACGGCACCTAACAACCGTCTACTATCTCTCCAGGGTAGAGCCGGAGAACATTTAGGCATCTCACAACCCCGCATCACGCAATCTTCCATGTGAATCGGGATCCACTACCCCGCCGAGACCAACGCAATCGGTGAGGGGCTCGAGTGTTCCGGCACCACGTACTTCTAGTAAAGTCAGAAATATCACGAGTGCTAACGGTACGCAGCACCCGCACCATGGCAGCTGAAGTGGTCGGAACTACGCCACTACGGGGAAGCAATAAGATACAAAAACATAGATAAGTTGGTAAGTCTGCATGAATAATATATATTCTCAAAGGACGGCAGCCATTTACACGTGAAATGATTCGGCAGAGAATGTGTGTGCGTGTGTTGAGAGATGTTCTCAATGAAGCTAGACAGTACACAATGTGTTTAGAGAGCGCCTGTGTACCTGTAGGCATTTCTTTCTTTTTCTTTTTCCCTGGTGAAAGAGATGTAGAACTGCCCATAAGCTTTTATTCTCAATCACGTAATAGCACGTTATGTAACGGTAAGTGATAAGTTTACAGCAGGGCGACGACGACCCTGCCCTTGCAGGGTTGGATCACTTAAGACTAACAAGAAAGTTAGTTTCTGTGCCGATGCCATACATGTACTACACCTTTCGCATACTGATTACTCAATGTCGGCTCTTTGCCAACTACTTATTTTAGTGGTCGCTGTTTCGGAGATGGTAGTTGGGGTAACGTATGTGGAAGTGGATGTGATGGTGCTAGGGTTGTGGCTGTGAAAGTGATAGTTGTAGTGAGTGACGCTAGTGGTATTGGCTTCGCACTTAATGGTCCGGGTTGTGCTGCTGATTAAGATAACCATGATTGTAATGGTTCTAATGATTATGGTAATTAATTATTTAATTGGCCATACTACAAGTTGTGGTTGTGGAAGTGCTGATAGTAATACGCATAGATGACATTGGCTTTGCAATTGACAGCGTTTAGGAAATGGTTGTGGTAATTGTGATTTTAATGGTTGTGATAGATTGCAACTTAATTTTGAATTATGGATTGTGAATTAATCATTTGGTGGCACTAGTATTTGTTACTGTGGAAATTATGCTTGTCTTAATAGTGGTGTTTCTGCAGTTAATGGTTTGAGCTGTGGTAACTGCGATAATCTGTGATAGTCATATCTGTAGTGGTTGTGGTGGATATGGTAATTAATTAATTAATTAATTGCTGGTACTATTAGCTATGGTTGTGGAAGGGGCTTTGCGATTGATAGTTGGGGTTGAGGTGGGAATTGCGATAATCGCGATTGTAGTGGTTGTTTTGGATTTGCTAATCATTTAATAGGTGCTAATACTAGTAGTCGTGGTTGTGGAACTGCTGGTTTTAGCAGCGGTGGCGGTCTGGGCCGGATTTGAACCCGCGACCTTGGCCACAGTAGGCCAGCGTCTAACCAACAGAGTCACCCAGGTGATGGTGTTGGTGCTAATGGTGGTGGTGATGATAAGGGCAGTAGTAGTGGTAATGGCTGTGCTGATGGTGGTGAAGATGGCGGTGTTGGTGCTAGTGATGATGGCAGTGGTGGTGGTGCTGGAGATGGCGGTGGCGGTGTTGGTGGTAGTGATGATGGCAGTGGTGGTGGTGCTGGAGATGGCGGTGGCGGTGTTGGTGGTAGTGATGATGGCAGTGGTGGTGGTGATGATGGAGGCGGCGGTGGTGGTGGTGCTGAAGATGGCGGTGGCGGTGTTGGTGGTAGTGATGATGGCAGTGGTGGTGGTGATGATGGCAGTGGTGGTGGTGCTGAAGATGGCGGTGGCGGTGGTGGTGGTGATGATGGCAGTGGTGGCGGTGGTGGTGGTGCTGAAGATGGCGGTGGCGGTGGTGGTGATGATGGCAGTGGTGGTGGTGGTGGTGCTGAAGATGGCGGTGGCGGTGGTGGTGGTGATGATGGCAGTGGTGGCGGTGGTGGTGGTGCTGAAGATGGCGGTGGCGGTGGTGGTGGTGATGATGGCAGTGGTGGTGGTGGTGGTGATGATGGAGGCGGCGGTGGTGGTGGTGCTGAAGATGGCGGTGGCGGTGTTGGTGGTAGTGATGATGGCAGTGGTGGTGGTAGTGATGATGGCAGTGGTGGTGGTGATGATGGAGGCGGCGGTGGTGGTGGTGCTGAAGATGGCGGTGGCGGTGTTGGTGGTAGTGGCGGTGGCGGTGGCGGTGGCGGCGGCGGTGGCGGTGGTGGTGGTGGTGAAGATGGCGGTGGCAGTGTTGGTGGTAGTGATGATGGCAGTGGTGGTGGTGGTGGTGTGATGGTGGTGGTGGTGGTTCTGGTGGTTCTGGTGGTGGTGGTGGTGGCGGTGGCGGCGGCGACGGCGGTGGTGGTGGTGGTGGCGGTGGCGGTGGCGGTGGCGGTGGTGGTGGTGGTGGTGGTGGTGGTGGTGGTGGTGGTGGTGGTGGTGGTGGTGGTGGTGGTGGTGGTGGTGGTGGTGTGAATATTGGCCTTGGGGTTGTTAGTTGGTATCGTGGTTGCCATAATGGAGATTGCAGTGGATACGAATGATTAGTGATGAAGGTGCTAATGAGTGTGGAATTGATAGTTATAGTCGTGGTGATGGTTGCTATAACCGCGATTGCAGTGATTGTGATGGATACGGTAATTAGCGATGCTTATATTGAGCTGTAAAGACACGAAAGGGTGAGTGTTGTCTAAATAATATAATATTGGAGGAAGTTTACCTAACAAGTGTGAATATATGTTTATATTCATATGTGTTTGGAAAAGTCAAGGTTCACTGAGCACGTTAAACTCAACTCATGAATTTATTCCTCATATTCAAGTAAGAACGACATTAGTAGTTAGAGTAACCCAAAGGATGAACTTTTCAAAAACCCATAATGGTGACCAACATACCTGAATGTTTCAACAAAATGGTTCCAACATGCAATACTTCGTAACCACCAGTTTTACTGAGCGAGATGGCTCCGCGGTGACGTGTGAGGTTCGCATTCAGGAAGCCGTGGGTTCGATTCCCACGAAAAACCTTTTTCTCGGGCGTTTCCCCGGGTCGCTGGGCAAATGCTGGGACGCATAATTATGTCCCCCAAATTTCCTTTCCCTTCATTTCTCCTCACTTCTCATTTTACTTCATTTGCTTGGTTGTTTCAGGGTTCTAAGTATCGGCGAGACTTTCAGCGTGCATGGAAGGTGCTTGCTCTCTGTAAATCCTCGTCCTGCGGATGGTGGAAGATGTCCAAGAACCGGGCCCCCAAGAGGATCTGAGAGTCCGCAGGGAGAGAGGGGAGCTGATTACGAATCGCCATCTAGGATTTAAAATCTGTAGTCGTTAGAGACTCTGCTCTCTGCTGTCGTTTCTCTTCAAGTCCGACCACCCTTCGTATCCTCCCATCTCACCCCTCCTTTTCGGGGGCGCTCCTTCAGGGGCATAAGCACAAACGATTCCATTGGTCAAGTTGTTAAGTCCCTCCTCTAAACCCTGTCTATCTTATCTATATAACCAACAGTTTTTATTTGTCCCTGTTCATTAAAATATTTTACACGAAAGTCAGTTTAAACGAAAATATTCGTAAATAAGGCAATTTTTATTTCAAAGTGGGGACCATAAATTAAGAAATCAATGAATTGAAACGCATATCTTTAGCTTAAAGTCCGGAAGGTTTTTAAAAATATATAGCAATGGCGCACTTCATGACATACACTACTGACTGTTTCTACATTTTAAAACACAATATAATGTAATTTTATTAACATATTCTGCTGCTAAATGTCAAAATTTTGTATAAATTTCACTGGTATAAGTAAATAAAAAGTTAATTAAAACGAATCTTATGAATTGAGCATTTATTTTTAAGCTTTTATATCCCAAAATAAGGGTTTAAAACTATGATGTATATAATAGCTGAAAGACGGTTTGTTGTACTGAAGTACTAAAATGTAGTGTATTAAGTAATGAAAAATCCCCAACGTTTCTTTTCTTGAAAATCCTAATAGTTTGGTAAAATGAAATACAATATTTGGCATGACTTATCATATATAGGGTTACTACCCCATTACCTCTGATGTATATTGCAAAATATGTGTTTTAAACATCATCAAAATCCAAGCAGAAGTTCAGGAGAAAGAGCGTTTCTATTGTAAGATGCTAAAAGGTTAGATTACGGCAAATTTCGTTTTAAGTTTCATTGCTGCCAATTACAAGGTTTACAATGGTGCAATGGTTTCCGGTTTAGTTGTATAATTAGGACTAGTTGAAACCTACTGAGCAGATCTTGCTAATTTTACCTAGTCATTACACTTACATATTTGTTTTATTGTTGAAGAATATTACTATTGTGAACCTGTAGTCCATGGTTGCGTGTTGTACTACAGAGCAGTAAGGTAAGAAGGAGTACCACTCGGCTGGATATGGCACCTCGTGCTTTCTCCGGAGCGCTTCCTCGTGTAAGGTGACTGCGAGAGATCAAGCTGGGTTCGACACACCAGTCTAGAGGACTAACTAGCGCCGGTAAGGCTCTTCTGGCGCCTAGCCCTCTGTATTTCAACTCGCAATCGTTGTCTAATGGTCCTGCTGCCTCGTGCAAGATACCGATGGCGCTATCTAGTTTATTAAACTCAACTATATACATTAGCGTTGCCGTGACGCACGCTTGAAGTATTTACATACCGTATTTTACCGCGTATTCCCCCCTTTTTTTCTCGAAAAATTTGCTTGAAAACGCTGGGGAGGGAATTATGCGAGTGGTGCTTCTAGGAATTCATAAAGAAAGGGAAACTATCTAGTATTATGCAAAAGTTATATAGGTATACAGTAATTTGTGAATGAACTGGCTACATACCACGGTTTCATTGGGCCTACAATGTATTGTTCCATTGTTTATTTTCTCTGACTATTCTGCGGTCTCACTTTCGTCACTATCATCACTATTTTCATTTATATCTGGCTCATATAACACATCTTCATTTTCACTATTCCACAACATGTCGTCAGAACCATTAATGGCACAAGAAATATCAGTTTTTTTTTTTTTTTAATTTTTTTTTTTAACTCTTCTTAACAATATGACGACTTGTAATAAACTGACATAGAAACACGTCTGCAACTTCACATTTCAATTTTACGATACGTTGTGACAATGGCAATTTGAGTATTTTTGTGGCAAGCACTGCGTCCATTGTCCGTGAAGGCACCGCTGCGTCGATTGTTGTGCACTATCAAGTCATTTGAAGGCCGCTCCAATAAGAGCGAACCAGGAGAGGGAATTATGCGAAGTTTAATAGGTAAATAATTTTTAGTGATGAAAAATCATAGGGGTGGGAGATATGCGAGGAGGAGGGGGGACCTTATGCGATAAAATACTGTATTTACATGTCTGTTTTATTAGCACTGTATTAGTACGTGTCACAAAATTGTCCTTGTGTGGTTAACTTATTTATTTGCAGTCGGATTGCCACTACAATTACGTTTGTTTATTTTTATTTAGTTATTTATTTATTGTTTTAGGTTTCAACTTTCACGTTATAATACGAGTATGCTCTGAAGATTAGGCTTGCAAAAGTGCAACAATGCACTTTTGTATATGTAAATGTATTCTATATGCTGAATTAGCATTCTAGAAGCACACATAACTAAAAAAAAGCGGATTTTAACTAAGTGCTTGCTTCTAGCCGGAAAAGTCAACTTTTATACCCAATCGAACTAGAAATAAACAGTGTTTAAATTCTACAATTACAGGTTTTCACCGCAAAAGCGGCTGCCAGTTTGTGATAAAAGAAAGTCTACGCTATAGTATGGTGCTAAGAATAATATATTATCAGCAATATCTAATCTTTCTAGATTCCAAATTGTATATGTACTCCACGGCATGAAGCGCTATCATAACAAAGGTTCCACTTACAGATGTGTTTATTAGACGTGGCGAATGACCTTGCTAGGATCGTAGCGAGTGGCGTCATGCAAATTGATGGCGGGGGTAAAGTCTCGATTTCATAAATAAGAGACTCGTAATAATACAAGCAAGCACTGTAGTTAAACACCCATTCCCGCGATGTTGACTGCACGGAAGTCGGAGAGATGATAACCTGACACCCCTATGGTCTTATAAATACAGAAGTGAATTCGTCCGTAAACCACTGCGCAACTTTCCTTAGTTCACCACGTCTAAGATAGCTCTACCTCTGTAAGTTCCTGTGTGTGAAGCATTGTTCAAATGGTGTAAAATTAGAACGGAATTTAACGAAAACATCTATCAGGATATTCTAGAGACTATACCTAAGGTATGTTTCTACTGTAAAATAAAACAAGCAAGAAAAGATTGAAGAAGGTTAGACATTTCAGTAGCACATTCTGTTACGAATATTTAATATCAACGCGTGATGTTGATAGCCTAAAATATCTAAGGAAATTTCGTTTAATACCATTCATAATGAAGCAATAAAACCAAGCAGAATATCTCGTGTGCGAAGCACTTTATGCACGAAAAGGTGCTAAAACTTTAAAATAAGAAATGATATGCTAAAGCTAAACACAGTATGAAAAGATACACTGACCTTTGAAATAAAATAATTATTTCAGCATAGTGAATGTTAGTACGAGGTCTGTGGAGTTCTGCGTAGACACCAATTTACAATAAAATTATGAACATGTATATATACCCCTCGCATTGGAGAGCCAATTGGAAATAAAATGAATTCCTGATTTATGTGTTGGTAGAGTGTATAGGTAGTTCCTTTCCGAACTGGCTCTGCCACAGCTGCGAATACCAGAGCCCATGCTCTCCCAAGAGTAAGACAACGTTTAAGACACCACAAATTAATAATTTGTAGTTATAAATTATAAATTTGTCATTATTTCTTCACCATTTCATTATAACACTTCATCATGGCCAAATTTTGGATCTGTTTTAGGTCTATGTTTAGTTATTCAAATTATAAAATGCTACATTTATTAATAATTGTTCAAATTATTTATTTACTTATCTACGCTTCAATTAATAATGCCCATTACCAATCGTAAATTATATATCTTAGAACCTGCACGAGTCTTAAACCCGAGATTTATTATTTACTTCTGTATACCAATTACACAAAACGTGGAAAAGCAGAATGTTTTATTTTTTATTCTAAACGCTTAACTTGAATAATGAAATCAGTTATAAATTATTCCTGAAGAGATTGAAAAGGGAACATTTTGATGTTATCTTATATCGATTTAAACATTGACGAATCCTTTTACATTAATGTAATTATCATTTTTATACGAGGTGTTGTTCGCTAACGATCGTGATTAAGAATCCGGCATAAGAGATCTGCTGAGAGAACCCTACCCTTACTTCCACTAATAACATCATTCAATAATGCATTATAAAAAAATTGTATATTGTTACGGTGTGACTAAATAAATCTGGAAATCTTACCTAGATTCAAAACGCTGGTGCATCACAGCTACTCGTAAATTTTAAAACAGCTTTCAGGCTATACCTATTAAAATCATAAGTATTATATACGCTGAAGCTACAGTTGTTATATGCAAATGCATGGTCATATGTGTTTGTTTCTTTAGGCTACTTTAACCTTAAACTTTATCCCATATTTAGAGGTTATTTTTCTTATTAAGTATAAAATGTAAAGACATTGTGTTTAAAGATCATCCTGTGGCATCTTCGCACCTAACGCACTAATGTAATCTACTGGTTATAAATTATACAATAAAATTCAGAACCTTAGTATCTAAATTAATAATTTGTTTAGTAAATAATCTGAAGCAATAATTCATGCCTCAGTTTCTAATGCATAGTAGTTAAATATAGTTAGAGGGGAATTATGAAAGGTGACTACATATAAAAATCTTATATGTACCCCGTGGACAAAAGAAAAAAATGAGTCATATATGGAACGCATACATACCTGCCTACAGACAGACATACATACATGACAGATAGACAGGCAGACAGTCAAATATATCTACTTGTTGAAAACTGCAAGTTATTTGGTACTCGTGGAGTTGTACTCTGCCGTTCAAGTAGCCTAGTGTTCTAGATATGACTTATATTTTTTGTACACGGATGTACATATGTAAGTAGATAATACCTGATACGTATTACGACGTAATAACATTATTTTGTTAACCAGTTACACATGCACAGTTGTCCCTCATACAGGCTACTATCCCAGATGATTCTGTCAATGATGCTACTCACCACAAAGTAATAAAATACATTTTATAAGTTATTTCCACAAAATTCAAGGTGTACGTTTTGTCATGCTACCTTAGTAAGCACATAATGCTTCAATGAATATCGTTTTTGATAACAAATAATATAAAAACCTTACATCTAAAGATTTGTTTGGGATGGAACCGTCCGCATTCAAATGCGCCCGACTTTGGTGTGAAATTTGGACTTTTAATGCTTCATGATTTTGAGTAATATTCACAGAATAAACAGATATCCACATGGGCAAACACGCCAAAAGACAGAAACAAACTCGGGCGCGCGCGTTTCATTTTAAGACACTTTTTAGTTCGGGGACCTCAAAACACACATTACCACTAAAATTTCTTAATTTTATTTTTGGAAGGAATGTAGACTGTCCTTACACAGCACAAATAACTGTTAAATGGGTAACAATGAAGTATTTTTCACACTAATCTGGTTTCATCCATTAAATGTTAAAATCTTCAGGTTTGAAATGCATTTATTGGAAATGGCGCAAAAACAAAGAAAACCCGCTTCCTGGAGCTCAGAGGGCTCCATATTTTACAAAAATTTAGTGCATGGGTATGAATAATAGCTAAATAAAACTAGGTATCTGCAGTCTTACTTATGTACTATCGTAACCGTGAAACTGCCTTAAAAGCAATGGTATATGATTTTATCATGAAAACTACGAACTAAAATAAGTCGTTGACAATACCAAACGTGGAAGACAGCAAGCGTTTGGTACAGCGGCAGGTACTCGCCTCTACTATTGACAGGTGGTATTTGGATTGCAGGATCAGAACATTGCGATGGGAAGGGGAGGGAACGCGCATCAGTAAACAAGCAAATTCAATGGGCGAGTTGATACTACAGCCTCCAGCTAAGCCTCTTATGAATTATGAGGTGCTTTATTACAGGGTAGAGAATCAACATGGCCTAAAACCAACATATACCACCAGTTAGACACAACCGTTCAAGTATAATGATATCTTATGTCAGATATGTCAACTCACAGCACCAATGTGAGACAAGCAATAGCAGCATTATAACTTGCTGTCGTATCCAAATCTATTCATATGTCGCTATTCTGAGCTGCTTTTCCCTTGCACAGTTGGCTGCATTAGTGACGAATCCCTGTCAGCCAGATGCTATTAAAAGTAAAGAGCTAATTTTAATCCAGTACATCCTGTATTTGCTGCTTGCTTTGGTTACTGCTTTTCATCTTCAACTTATTGGTTTTCCCTTTTACGTCATACTCTATGTTAAATTAGACATAGTATTCAAATATCTCATTGATAAACTAATGGTGGTTAGTCAGGTGACGTGCTCCTGAATGCACTGTGTTACTTAAAACCAAGGACACCATACGAATTTAATACATAATTAGTTATTCGTGTATAATGAGAAGGAAATAATTCAAGGCACAAAATATGTTTTATATCACTCTTTTCTAGTTATGGGACTCCTTATTGGAGTATTTTTATAATAACAAGATAGAGTCACAGGAGAAAGGGACATTTAAATTTAGGCCTTTTATATGAGCAATTAATTATTTTTCTATCATGTTCTAAGGTCAGGGTGTGCAATTTGAAACGCCTGCCTTATATTTGTGTTACATCATGAAAAGAATCACTCTCAGTTCGAACACCATGTAACGTAGAAAACTAAAACCAAGATAAGCAAGTCAAGTGGCAATAGTGGCTATATTTATGAATGTTTATGTGTGTGTACGTCTATGTTTGAAAATTTGTGTACATGTGTATGTAGGCATGTATGTATGTGCAATACCAATTTGAATTGTTGATTTTACCGTAAACACTTAAACTGGGTGGGAGGTAGTAATCTATAACATTAACTGGTCTAGCGCTTAAACCAAACACCGCAGCAAAAATCTTTCCTTAACAAAAAGTGTTTAAAATATTGTTATCTATCAGCTCCCAAAGTTTGTCGGTCTAATTGTGGGACACCTGTATATATAATATATGTGTGTAAGTGTAATGTATATATGCATGATGTGTGGTGCATGTTTATGTAAACAGGGAGCTAGGGGTAAAACTACAGGTATTATAATAAATGGTACCTTAATATGCACCCACTTCGGTGTGTTAGTTGTTTTTTTCTCTTCGTCTAATAGTTTTCCAACCGACCAATCACATAGTTTACTACCTGATGTTTTTTTCATGATGGTAACTGCACCGCGAAATGAACAACGGCTGCGAGATAGACTATCGGTTCATGCCTCAATGCGCAATCCGTTGGACTGGTACTAACCAACCTGGAAACATACTACTCTTAATTAATAATATTATAAGTCCTGAAGTTAATCAAATATTGATGCAATATTATTCATTACACTGTCCTCAATTAGTAGTACAAATATCTGCACTTATACTCCTCATATCCTGCATACGCATAATTGCATATGCATGTACTTGTTTATGATTCATACATGTATAATTGCATATATAGTGTGTATTACGAATTGAATTACAGCTTTTCGAAGGGCACATCTTAGAGAAATTGATGTTCCCCAAAGAAACGAAACACTGGGACTGGAAAGCAAATTGGAAACAGCTGAATTTCTGGTGAGTGGAAAAGGCAAACGTAGTTCATCTAGACTACCCATGGTGTTTTTGGCGTAAGGGTACAACTGGGGAGGTCATCCCGGAGGCCATTAAGACGTTTGTTGCAGAAGAGTGGGTATACCTATTCAATGTGTCAAAGAGCTATAAGAAGTGCAGGCTTAAAGTCATATAGGATTACATTTGTCATCAGTTGCAGGTAACAGATAGCCATAGAAAACTGAATTATTGTCGTTGGTTTCAGGTACTCACTGTGCAAAATACTGCCATTATTGTCCATTATATGGTTCAGAGATGAAGCAAGATTCCATTTATGCGACTATGTGAATTCGCAGAACTCGCGCCATCCAGTGCGTCCAAAATCCTCGTGTCATTCATGAAGCACCTATGAGCGAACGCGATTAAAGTGGGAGTGTAATGCACAATAGCCGCATATAAGACAAGACAAAATTGGTACCGAGGGATTTTCATGGAGTTTTCTGAGCAGCTGGACAATGTAGAGCTGAGTCAAGGATGTTTTCAGCTAGACGGTGCTATACGTCATACACAAGGTGAATCCAAGGAACTAAAGTAACGTTTCTTTAACGACCAGGTAATTTTCAAGAACCTGTGGCCATCGTAATCTCCTGATTTGACAACACCGGTCTTCCTTCTATGGAGTTATTTAAAAGACAGGGTTTACACCACACATCCCCAGACATTGCACGATCTCAAGCACAGCATTACACAGGAGATCAATGCTGTTGACAAAAGGGTCCTCCAAGGTGGCCATTAGCATGGAATGGCGTCTTGAGTTGTAACTTATGTAGGATGGAGGACATCTTGAGCATTTACTGTGGAGATAAGCAATCTCCCAGATATTCTGTGTTGGAGGTATAACAGATTCTTACTAGCATTCGTTTTGAAGTGAAGAAAGAAGAAAGGGTCTTCTTAGCGTGGCGGTAGAGCTGCAACTTCCATATGCAAAGGGTTTTGGAATCACATGCCACAAATACTTTTAACCCACATTTTGATGGTTTAGTGGGGATGTATTGAGTAAAGCTACATATTCACCTAAAAGGTATCAACATTTCATCTGCAGTAAGCTGCTCTCCCAAAGAGTAGTTGCTTTTGCAGTTTACTACAGCACGATCAATGCTAAATCTAATTGCAGCAAGTTTGCCATTTTTTTTCCTGTCAGGTCGAATATGTTTTTCGTCAAAACTAATGGCAGCAAGTAAGAACAAGAATCTATTACAACCCATACATGCTATAAATATTTCTGATCCATTCTCATCGATTGTACAGAGTTCACGAAAATCTGTATTATTTTGTTTCCTAGCACCAATTAAAAGCAGTCCTATAAATATCAGCATTTCAGTCCTTGTAGTTTCTCCTGCATCTCCTTTTCAGTCAAACTTTGTCCCCGCTTTTCCAATCTCTAGGCTTGTACACAGAACAATAGTTTCAATGATGTTATTAGTGAACATTTTTCCAAAGCAGCTTCTTTTATCAATAATGTTTCGTGCACCGAGTTTAGGGCCAGGTAACATTCTTACAATATTTTTCCTACTTGTTTTTACTAAAGTTACTTGCAATGGGCCTTTTATTCCATGATTTTTTATTTCTGGCCGCAAAATATTCATTACTTTCCTAACTGAGATTGGATTTATCTAGTTCTTGTTCCGAGTGACTTACACTTTTTTCTAACTTCGACTACGTATTGTAATCATCTTCAATAATTTCGTCTTCTGACGTATTCTCTTCCAAAATACCCTCATCTTCTTCTTCAGTTTCTTCTGCAACTATAGCTTAGGCAAAAATATATAATTTCTTCGTCAGTCAGACGACTGGGATCCCTACAAAACTAGGGTCTTAAATTCTAATGAAGTAGTAAATAATTAAGAAAATCCAAAACAATCAGATACACTTGCACAATAACACGCGTGGTGTATTTGGTTCACCAGATAGACATCTCTACACATGTCAAAGCGTATTTCAAGCATAACACTCCCGACAACAGTGTCTCTGCTAGCGGTCATTCTACACACTCCAACAATGGATTAGGTGGTTCTAAAGTGCCGCAGAAGGAATTTAAGCAACAGAAATAACGCATTTAGTCGATGTGGTGTATCTTATACACTCGTGCTTTAGGGAATCCAAAAGAGACTTCTGCAGCACAGGTTAGATCATTCAACAAGCGGAGAATTTCAATTTTTTTCCGTTAAAGGAGAGTGGCACTTGTCGGTCCATCGTATATTTAATGTGACGAGGCATGCATTAGAACACTTTCTGGGAGATGCTGAGAAATAATTTCCCAGAAAGGAGGAAAGTAAGTTGGGCAAGTCATCTTGGCTGTTCGTGGAAATTCGATTACAGCTGTGATTTGTATGTCTGGAAGTCTTCGACCCTCCCATACTAATCTCTTCTCAATAGAAAATGCAGCAGGAACTTAAGTATGGTGGGCGCACCAGTTGGATACAAATATGCTCGTAATGAGTCAGGATGAACAGAGGCAAGAAATATCTTCTTCGTGGTTTGACCGCTTCTTTTTGCACACGAAACCACCAAGAAATGTTTTCCTCTATTTATTTTCGATGGACATTTGTCCCATACAGAAAATCTTCTAGAGTTTTACATCAAGCAATTCCTTCTACAAAAGTAAGGCTTTCCAGTAATCAACAACATTGCCATAAAGTTTAAATGAGAATGATTTCCTTATTGCTAGCAATAATGAGACCATTTTAATAATACTATAATTTATGTTTATGACTCTCAACAACAGTAAAATGTAAACCCCGCGCGACAGCCCACGAAGGGCCAAGGCCTACCGCCCAGCCGCTGCGTCCCCCACCTCTGCCCACTACAGGCGTCATTGGTGAGGTGCAGTACTGGAGGGTGGGACGTGGTCAGCGCCCCGAGCCCTCCCGGCCAGTTATGCGGTCTTCTCGACCTGGGGCCGCTACTTCTCCATCAAGTAGCTCCTCAATTGGTCCCCCCCGGGACCTAACGAGGCTGAGTGCACCCCGTGCCAGACCTCCCAGAGGGGATAAAATCCCCATGCTGGTACCGGGGATCGAACCCGGGTCCTCCACGCCACAGGCGAGCGTGCTGCCAGCTGCGCTACGGAGGCGGCCTCTCAACAACAGTAATTGGTACAAAAAATTATTACTCAGGCGATTGACAAATAATAATGACTAACATGTGGGAATAATGTTCTTGGACATGAAGATATTTAAATAAATTGCTGAGATAGTCTCACATATTTAGGTAAAACCATGAGAGTTCCCTAATTGTATTGTTATATTAATTATTATTCTATGCAAATTTAACTTCTCTGCTTTCAGTATCATCTGAATTACTTACAAAACCAAAACATTCTCATCTGACACAGCTCCGATCTTCTTTATATCTCCTGGTTGTAATCTGTGATAGAAGGCTAAAGAACCTCTGACAGTCGTGCGCTCTACTTTCTACTTAAGGCATTTCTTCATCCAGCTCATTTTTAAAATATACCTATATTTTCTGTATCTTGTATTGAAATCACACGGTATACAAGCAGCAAATGTTTTCCCAGTGTATCTGTTTGTTCTTGAGAAACTATTTTTGAATATATTTAACATTAAAAACGTCATTTGGACACATGTCAGTCACATGTTATTTCCCCTTAGAGGATGCTGCTCCTGTGGCTGTATGTCATACACATGGATAAACATGATCAAATTTTTACTCTTGTTCTCTATGTGTGCATGCGCGATATTGCACTCTATTTCAGAGAATCCACGTTCATAGAAATTGTAATCAACTTGGCTATATTGAGAATTGATACTGCATAATTGAACATTGGTGACACTATGGAATGCATATTTCGAAGACCACAAATGTGATACAAGAAAATCTTCCGTATTTTTCATAAGCTAGTACATACTTCTGCGGTACCACGACTAGCAACCTCCTCGTGCCATATTTTACCATCACAACTTTCCGACATGAAAGCAAATCCCCTCCCGTCTTCCGTATTTTTCATAAACTTCTACATACTTCTGCAACCCCTTTGTGCCTTATGAAATGTTCTGCCTTTTTTCGTAGTCGTGTTATAAACTGTCAAATAATGTAAAATAATGCATTTTCTTTTGTTTTTTGGAATAGAGAACTCCTTCAAATTCACACAAATGTATTACTCCGTTCTTGCAATCTCTATGTAGTGTTCTTTATGTTGTCGGGCAATATTTTAACCCCTCACAATATGTTTAAACTGCACCTTCTTTTTTGAGATACTTTATTTTTCTGCCAGGTTTTCATATCTATCACATCTATCACATTGATCTATTTGAGAAGTATGGAAGCCTAGCGTAAAGTTTGTATGGGAAATAATTCTATAAATGACATTTTTCAGGTTCCAAGTTTTCAATTGCACAATTTGCTGTTTGTAAACTATACACGTTCGTGACATTCAAGTTACTAGCTAAGTATTCTTTGCCTATATCCTTCACCGTATAATGCGATTGCATTGGAAGCAAGGAAGGAATAAGTATAATTAATTATGTACTGATAAATTCCTTCGGGGACTCCAATCCCAGCTTCAATATTACTCTTGTTATCGGAATGTACTACTCTTGTAGGATTCCTTTCTTAATAAACTTTACAAATGCAATATTTGAAATGAAAGTGTTGCGAAGAAGAAACTTTGGCGTAGGTAGCTGGGGATTTTCATTTCCTTTTACTAGGTGTAACACATAACTTGATTATCGTCATGAAGTTTAGTTTTCTGTTCTTGTAGAAACTTAAGGTTTCACAACGACACAGCCGAGATCGCCAATGCACTGTCTCACGAAAGAGATGTTCACAGTTTAAATTCTACCAGTATTGTCAACCCGAATTGAGATTTCTTCCAAGTTACGGTCAATCTTTATAATAAGCAAATGCTAAGGCAGCACACTAAACTTAGGCCTGGAACGTTTCTTTCTCAATGATCATTTCATCTCGTCTATCATCAGTGTCCAGCTCCTGTGGTGTGACGAATGTAATAAAAACGGGCGTTATACCAAAAGAGATTTGGCTTCACGTCTATCTGGCCACTGAGGTACTGTCTTTGATTGTTAATATTACCAAAGCTCCAGTTTCTTCATTGAGTTTCTGCTGCTCTTTTTCATTACAAAAGGTATTACGTTTCCGTGGACATCTTGAGTAATCATCACATGAATAGTATTTGCTACTATTTATTTCCCACTGGTTATACCAGGTGAGTCAGCCGCGCCTTATTTTTTTTGGAAGGTAGGCCACCCATCTAACGGCATGTGCGCCTTAGTCCAGTTTTGCGCTTACTAAAATTTATTGCTTGACGTTTTTAAAGAGAGGAATGCGCAAAATTGAGAGCAACAGTGCTTTAAGGGACAGAACGTACTCTCGCTAAAGTACACCTCAAAAACATACGACTCGTTTACTGAGAGTGAATTCCGGTTCCCTGCCGATTTTGCAAACTTTTTATTAGAGTATACATAGCAACGTAATTCAGTAAACGGCTCGGAAAAAAAATGGTCCTATCATATAAGCACACTAACAACGTCAGCTGAAAAGAAAATGGCGGATTCTTGTACTTAGACCAGGGGTTGGCTGGCAAAAGTTACGAAAAATTTAGACACGCCTCATCCATCATGGACCCGTACAGTCAAAACGGACATTTAAACAACAGTTTATTTGCATTTTTGCGTGAACTACGCCTCGTGCATCTCAATTAATATGCATAACAGCTTTTGCCATTTAAGTAATAATATTAAAACGCCCAGTAAATGATTAAAACTGTCTTAAAGGCTAAATCAAGCCCGAAAACTTCCGAGGTGGCAATGGCATAGCGCCAGGTATACAAGTCCTACTACTGAACGCGGTAGGCACTTTCAGTCAAGTCTCGAAATAGATGAATAGGATTGTGACGAATCCTCTGTGCTCAGCCCCCATGACACAGGTTCGAGTCTCAGCATTGTAAATATTCTTTTTTATGTTCATCAAAACTTGGAAACCGAATTCACAATAATCTAACTATGAAGTCCCTGAGGGTTTAGGACATTATAATTTAAATCGTTTTTGGTTGTCTGCATTTTTAGTAGCACAATAATTCATTGTGTGCAAAATTGAGTTTAACTTCCATGTTAAACTCTGACAATGTAATTTCCTTGCTTTCTGTGTTCAAATGTGTATGAATGATCCTTATTTCAATTGCACCTACCTATAGGTGTGTTTAAACAACTACATAATTGTAGTTCACCAATAAAGAAACATGAAACAATGCCATAAAACATAAATAAAACAATAAAAATGAATATAATAACAGTTTTCAGAATAATACTTTGTAAATTGTGAAGATTGCACGGTAAAAAAAAATTAGTACATGCAGGTGATTCGAACCACCTTCACAGCAGACAGATTACTTCGGAGTCTTACGCTCGTTCCAACTGAGCTACCTAGTAACGTGGGAGATAAACATTCCGTTTAAGATGTAATATTCGCTGGCTCCAGTGAACATTTGCAGAAGTGCAAACGTCAGCTGTCTAATTACGACTATATTAAAAAGCGATGTGATAACATCTATATTAGTACTAATTTCATCGAGTGTTTAACATCCACGTTAAATACGTGGGTAGAACCTAGTAATGGGGTCGATGTTTTCATGTTTGACTATAAAATGCGGATTGCATAAAACTCGAGAATAAGGGGCAGCTGACGCACCTGGTATACTTATGTGCGTGTTCCATTCGTCCTTTTGTTTTTAACTGATGTCGTGCCTACTAATCAGGAGTGGCAATTTTCTTTCTTCAGTACCGTTAGTGTGCTCTTCACTAATTCCTAACCCAGGGCTGGGGAACTGGTGCTCACACAGCGCAGTCTGCTCACGGTCTTGCACTAATAACTGTATGTTTCTCAGGTAAAAAAATGAAGGTCGCTCAAGCTACCCCATGAGTCGCCCGAGCCTGTAGTAACCTATCAAGGATCGTTTCAGCTACTTAATTCCCAGTTTTAGAATGTTCTGGATTGTCAGGAGTTTCTCCTAAATTCCAAGATTCTTTATTTTGAGGTGTTGGTTCAGCTCAATTTCAGGAATAGATGTAACCGCGTCTAAATTGTGATTTTTTCCCCTTCTTCTTAAACTGCCGACTCTGTTTCAAAAGCGACGCTACTTTAGTAGGCAAAAGGAGTATTCCTTTACATTTTATTTTCCTAGTCCTTATAGCATCTACATCAAATGCAAAGGCGTTTGAAAACATTTGCAGTACAATTTTAAAATTAACAATTAATTACAATACAGTACAATACTATTTATCATTAAACGTTAATTGTTTATTACATTATTGTATTTTAAAAATGCATTTGCCCCTACTATAAGTAGGAAATATTATTTTTGTCATCAAATGATATATCAGTGGCTATTTGAAGGAGCATTATAGTTGTGATCGACGTCGAACCAACGTTCCACGGCACAACAGCCCTAATCGGCCCAAGGCCTACCGCCCAGCCGCTGCGTCCCCCACCTCTGCCCACTGCAGGCGTCATGAGTGGGGTGCAGTGCTGGAGGATGGTACGTGGTTCCTCAGGGACCTAACAAGGCAGAGTGCACCCTGGACCAGACCTCGCAGCGGGGAAAAATTCCACGTCAGTACAGGGAATCGAACCCGGGTCCCCCCGCGCCAAAGGAAGGTGAGCTACCGCTGTGCTACGGGGCCGGTCAATTGTAAACAGCTGGTCCCTGTTTAATAACCATATCGATTCACTAGTACCTACTATAATTGAAAGGCTAATACATAATGTTAGTGAAATATAAGTTTTGTTCCCGTGAATCAGATCTTCTGACCTTTGAACTAAGAAACAATGAAGAATGCAAATGTGAGGTTATGTCTTACCTTATTTACTTCAGAAACTACTAGTGCAAAGGCAGGAATTTCTTTGAAGATATTATCTGCAGGTAAGTTTTCATTTTACAATCCAAGGTTGGGCAAGGACTGCTTTCCACACTGGAGTTCTCTAGTTCGCTTTCAACTGAATGATCATTTAAATACTTTTTCGAAAGCAACGTGAGTCAATAATTCGTCTTTATTAGGATACAACATCATTTTAGATACTAACAAACACTAACTAGCCTCGCAGCGCAAAAACCGTTTCCTCCCGGCCGCTACGTGCACCACCTCTGTCCTCCACCTTGAGTGTGGTGTAGAGCAGGAGGGTGGAATGTAGTCAGCGCCCCGGTTCCTCCCGGCCGGTTATGAGGTCTTCGCAATTAGGGGACCCTACTTCGGAATCAAGTAGCTCCTCAAATGGCCTTTCACGAACCTAACGAGGCTGAGTGCACCCCGAACCAGGTCTCACAGCGTGAGAAAATCTCCACGATGGTAACGGGAACCGAAACCGGGTCTCCCGCTTGGTAAGCTTGGTAAGCAGCAGCGGTACCCCTGCGCTAAGGAGACAACCACTACCAACTATATATACACGAATTCAAATAATCAAAGAAACAGCTGTTTGCGCGCTGTTAATATATTATTGTGACGCTGGGCTCGGCGCACAACAAAGGACGGATGGTGCCAAGCTACTTCACACTAGATGACGGGCCGGCGAGCGGCCAAAAGCGTTCAAGATCAGGCTTCCTCGCGCAACTGTTTGTGTGTACGTGACTAACAACAATGGAAGCGGCTACACCGGAACCTTCGAGAAAAGTTCAGTCGCGTCACCGGTAGCACGTTTGTGAAGTTCGCGAAAGGTCCGTGTGACGTCATTCCCATAATATAAGGAGGCCAGAACACAGCAGTGAGTGAGTTTACGGCTACAGACATAAGTCGGTCAGTGTGTCAGTGAGTGCAAGACAGCTGTGCATGTGTGTGTGTCGACGCGAAAGATACGTCGGTCGTCGCGAAGAAGATTCTAACGGGCGCCGAGTGATTACATCGTCGTTATGAGTGTATGAGAGACAGAGAAAATGAAAAATGACACTGAGAGGACTGAGCAAGGTTACGGAAGTAAAAGTTGTGATAGCACGAAACACTGTAGACTTGTTAACAATGAGAAGAAAACTATGTGTTTCTGATAAAATTTTAGAAGAAAATAAAATGATACAAAAGTAACCGTCAGCTTTTGTCATTTTGTTACATTATTTAATTTAATAGCTATAAAATGTATAGATACTAGACAAAAAAACATGAAACACCCATTATCTTGGAAATATTTTAGTAATAAAACACCAAGAGGACATGTTATCCCACTCTAAAATTACGTTTAGAAAGAAAATGTCAAAGGAAACTAACTACTCTTAATTTTTTGGTATTAAATATACGTTTCGAATATTTAGATGGCGTTCCACTTTTAAATAATAACTAGAGATATAGTTTTTCACAACCTGAAACATAAAAAGAACTAGAAACATGATTTTTGTAGTTAGTGTTGTTTGACTTAGAGATCTCAAATTTAGAACGTAGGAACAGCAAAGTCTAATCTTGTTACTATACATACTGTGCCTGCCATCCAACGCCACAAATCGATTGCAGCCGCTAGATATTGGCATTATGTTCCCATTGAAAACCTTTCACGGTCAAGCACGTTATAAATGGATGAATAATCATTCTGGAAAGGTTGTCAGTGTCAGACAGGTCACATACTTTGCGAGCCATATTTAGAAGCGTCCATTCCAATTAATACTGTCAGCGGATTCTGAAAGACTGAATAATTCGTCACAACCCGCATGTTTTCAGTGATTCGCATTCTGTGCGAGCAAAAACTGCATAACAAACATAAGACTACGGTGAATGAAATGAATGTTGAAAAAACCAACTAAAATGAAATATGTATATTTATATGTGTGTATGTATAATTGCCATATATATATATATATATATATATATATATATATATATATATATATATATAGGTATAGGGTAAACACAGAGGGGAACACATAGCGCACCGCGACCAACTCAGATCTATTGTGGCCCCATCCCTCAGGAGGCAGGGATCTAATGAGGAAATCACAGAGTGTCACAGGTTCGCAGCTAGACAGAGGCGCGCGGAAGTCCCTAACAAGTGCTGAGATAACTTCATCTTGGCATCAGGCCCCGCCGAGCTGCCACCACACACCATGGGCCCGGTGTCACACGGGCGTCCCCCCGACGGAGGAGAGCGGCCACCTAAACACCACCTAGCGCCGAGAGCAGCAGTTACCATATGCAAGCATCCGTGCCATCTGTCCGGCAGCGCCAACACCACTCGCCTGAAAGGTGATAAAGAAATGGAACGAAAGGAAATGATGGAAAGGAAGCCGTGGTATGAAACCATGTACCCCAGCATCCAATCCCAGATGCTATCGATAGAATGGAACTAAAAGTTCTAAATATTCCAACCGACCCAAACGAATTATTAGAATTAGTTAAAAAAGTTTATAGTAGAAGAAATGAAATCTTGGATCTGGATGAAGTATATAAACATTTTGTTTTGTGTTATGGAAGAATTGCTTTTGATGGGTCGCAAAAATGGCCGCATTGTTATGCGGTGATTAGGCATGATAACCTTGACTATCCCAAAATAATCTCCCAAAAAGCAACACCTACCCCAATATTCCCTCAAACCACCAATCATAGTAATATAGGAATCTTTAAACATAAATCCAACAAAGTCCCGCAAAATAATTATAAAAAAACCAATAGATATCCCACCAATAGTAATCCATTTCTCCAAGTAACAAAATTATTAAGTAACAACAGCAAACCCAAACCATATACTTTCAACCTGGTGCAAGAGTTCCAAAATGAAGATATCCCCAGCAAAATCTGGATATATGATTTTAAAGGGAAATTTTAAAAGGGATCCAAGTTTAAAATTTGAAAATGAAAAAATAAGAAGAAATAAGAATATGAAATATTTAGGAATATATTTAGATGAGAAGTTAAATTTTAATCATCACACAGAACATGTAAGGGTCAAAGCCGAAAAAACTATGATGAAACTTTCTAGAATAATTCAATTTGATTATAAAATTCCACTCCCTACTGTTAGCATATATCACACAAGCATATTCAGCTCAATAATAACTTACGGTGCTGCAATTTGGGCTACTAGAATGAAAAATGTGATGATTAGAAATCTCCTAAGAAGGACACAAAGGAAAGTTTTATTAAGATTCACGGGAGCTTATAAAACAACCCCTACTTTAGCTCTTTTTGTAATAACTGGAATTTGGCCAGTAGATTTAACTCTAAGACTTCGAGGAGCTTATTTTTGGCTTAAAAAAGGAAACTTTAACGCAGTTGCTGATATTTTGGAGCAGTATTGCACTACTAAGCGGGAAATTAAAACTAGACTGATGCATATTTGGCAAGAAGAATGGGAGACTATAAATCAAGGAAGGCGTGCCTTTTCTTTCTTCACGAATATCTCCGAAAGATTGGCACTCAGACATTTGAATAATACGAAAGGACTTGTACACTATATATCTGGCCATGGACCTTACGGCACTTATTGGAAAAAGATTAATAAATTGAACACCGATGAGTGTGACGTATGCTTTAAGCAGGACACACCGGAGCATGTTTTGTTTGAATGCCAAAAAAACACCAATTTTACGCTTGAGGAAAGAGAAAATCTACAAGGATATCAGCTCTTTGATATAATACGTAACAAAGATCTGTTTCCACATTTAGAGGCTCTAGCAAACAAGATTAGTTTACACGCTAGAAAGATAATTATAGAACAATCTCGACAAGCAGGAAACATAACGATAAATGCAGCAGAAAGACGATCACACAGAATTCAGACCAGGAACATGACAAGAAACCGTGAAAACCTACATATATATGATGAAATGGAACGGGATGGAATTTAATTATCCAGACAACGAGGTAAAGGGACCGAGCACAATAGTATGCAGTCAGGATGGAGAGGCAGTATACTAGAGGAAGTATTATCGGTGTGAGGCAGGCGACAACCCACGACCAGGGAGATGATGATCAGGAAGGAGTGGCGTGTCGAGGCGAGGCGAGGCGAGGCGAGTCGAGTCGAGGCGTGTCGAGGCGAGGCGAGGCGAGTCGAGTCGAGTCGAGTCTTCACCAAGTCGGGATTGCTGCATCATGCATTGATAGGAAGATCGGCGACGGATTGAGTGACCGCAAGTGCTAATGATCAAGTTAGTGATAGGATTTTAAGTGATTTATGACCTTGATTATCTAGTTAATCTAATTAAAAGTAAATAAGTGGTTTAGTGATGTGAAAGTTGAATTAGTGAAGTGAAATGTGATTTATTTCATAAAACTTCTGAATGTTTAGGAAATAATAGTGAAAGATAATTTTGTAAAAATTAATTAAGAATAATTAAATATTAGTGATTTTAGTCCACATTATTATTTTATTAAAGTATATAAACCATCTTATTAAAGTATAACATTTTTGTGTATGTTGTTTTTATAAATTTTGGTTATGTAGATTTTGAACTTTATACTACACACATTTTGTAGATTTTGTAGTTTTTGTGCTGGAAACCAGTACATATAGTATGCCGCCGGTAACCGGCGGCAGTTTAGAGTTTTAGTTTATAGCTGTTTCTTTTTTTATATATATATATAACTGGTTACCAGTTATATTTTACTGGATACCAGTAAATTTTTGTTTATTTAAAATGTTTAATAAATATGTAAATTTAAATTTAAAAAATATATATTTATAAAAAGTATTAGTTATAGGTATAATATTAAATTAATTAAATTTTAAATAATAATGATAGGTAATAATAATGACAGTAATAATATAATTTATAATTTTATGTAATAATTATAATTAATAATTTAATTTTATATATTTGTTTATTGTTTAGTAATAGTTTGTAGTTGTGAGTGATGTGTATGAAATTTATATTTTGTTGTATTGAGGAGATTAATTTGTTTTAATTTTAAAATTTTATTGTCTTTTTTTTAATATATATTAATTTATTTAGAAATTTTATTGTATTTTGATTGTTTGAAATGATTTGTTATTGTTTTAGAGCATTTATTTCTTAGAGTGATTATGTGTGAAATGTTATAATTTGTGTTTTTGTTCTTATTTTCTTGTGTTTTGTTTTATGATATATAATTTAATTTATCTATCTCTATAATTTGTTATATATTATATTATTTTGTAATTTTATTTTAAAATTTTTCTGTAAAGTATGTTGTATGTATAAATGTGTAGAATAAATAAATTTTAAAGATCTGGCATATTAGCCCTGGTGTAAGTAATTAGGTGCCAGGGTTATTATACAGATTTTTATTATATTATTTTATTTTTTATTTTTACCCCAGCATTGGCCTAAGTGAAAGGTGAAAACCAAGGAAACACCTATGTGAAAGAGCACGGCCACCGTGATCGAACCCGCGACCTCCCGAATGCGGGCCACAGACAATACCGCTTGTGCCATCCCGCTGGGTTATGAGTGTGCCAAAAATCAACGGCAACGCTTAGTATGCTGTGCGCGACGGCAAACTCATCGGGTTTTAAATAGGAACCCCTGTCCGGAAATGCATGGTATGGATGCTGTACCGCATCGAAATGTGAGATGGGGGTTCGTTCATATTTTGTCAATAAAATCAACATCGAGCTGTCCACATTACAAACGGGCTTCGAACTGTGTACCCCCTACGTCATTGTAGAGCCTATATCCGCGGCGGTGAGCCTCATGCACATGGCCCAATACGTGCGGTTGTCTTTGAATATTTTCAATCGCTCCGTAGATTCAAGCAATAAGGTCCTCCTCTACTGACGTTACAGGAGTGACATGCACCATACTCTTCATACAGCTCCACAGAAAACAGTCGAGACGTGTCAGATGTGGCGAACATGCTGGCCATGGAACTGGTCCACCTCTACCAAGTCATCGATTTGAATATGCCACGTTGAGGTAATTCCGTACATTTACATAGCGTGTGCAGGAGCTCATGGCGGCCATTTCTGCAGCTGTGTACCGGTACGTGTCTCAGTGATGTTGAAACGCTACTGTACCGGAAACTACACAAGTGACGGATACGCACCAAGGACTCTATGGAGGAATTTAGGGTATGCGCTATTATGCCCAGGTGGTTCATCCCGGTACACAGATGGCTAAAGGGTTGCATATCTTCCATATTAAGACACCAAAACGAATGTTAACAGTCAGAACCGTTCGTTCTCAAACTTCGACGCACCGTGCATTTCCGGACAGGGGTTCCTATTTGAAAACCGACCAGTTTGTCATCCCGCATAACATACTAAGCGTTGCCGGTGTCTTTTGGGACACCCAGTATATATCTGTGTGTATATGTGTATATGTACGTGATAAAAATATATTGGACTAGACAGATTTTGTCGTTTTATCACAGTGGTGTCAGGAGTGGGATTCGTCGAATTGCCGTTTTGTCACAATGTGTTTTAGGTACTGCTAACACAATGAAAAAAAAAATTTACTAGAGGTTTTCAAAATATCACATGATACATTACATGCAGAAATAGGGGAAAATGATGTATGTGACGGAACGGGACAGTGTGAATAAATGGAATGGGAGAGATGTAGGAAGAGAGACAATGACTAGGGGGGGGGAGGAGAGATAGAGCAGTGGAAAAGCAGGATTATCCTTTCCTTATGAGACAAATGTAAATAAAATAAGCGTAAATATAGATTCCGTACCTAAGAATTAGATTTGATGCAACATCTGCGGAATATCGCTAATATCAAGAGATTATCAACACAGTCAGAAGTGATGTAACTTCTTGGTTCTCTTAATGCAGTGTTGTACGCAAATACTGTATACGACACAGCTTATAAACATAATGGTTTTCATAAATTGCTATTACAAGTGCCGCGCTTTCTACGAGACTGGAAAGTAGAACACTGGTCCTGTATGGAGACATTTCTAGACTTTTACTCTGGTACCAAAATGGCCAAAAATGCTTTTTTTTTTAGAGAACTTTGTTTTAAGAAATGTCTTCATTATGTCCTGTATATGTCCATTAAATACTCTGTGTCATACCTACCTGGAAATTTGTGTATTTCAAATGTATGTAGAAGTTTGTAATGAAAAGTAGATGTGACAAATATGTCAGATTTCAGTTCGTAGCTAAGGCTCGGAATATTTGTGGTTTTTAGATTTTATCCAGCCATTTGTCCCTTTACTGTAGATGTTGGTTACCTTTATTGCCCAAGTTCTGCTGTGGATTGCCAAAGGATCAGAAGTATAACAAATAAATTCTGCTGTTTACAAAACACCTAAAGTGTCCATGTATGTAGTTGATTTGTTGTATCACTTGTGTCTTTTGAGCAAATATAAAGGGAAAAGTCTGCAGTGGTAAGATAATAAAGAAAAAGAAAGTTAAGGTTTTAGCTGAAAGAAGATGGCGACATTCTACAGTAGGCAAAAATGAAGAACTCTGCAGGTGGATGTGTTACATGTGCTCTCCTGTGTACAGATGAAGTTACAGCAAGATAAATTCCCATCTTGTTGACGGTAATGTTTTGAAGAGCTTGCTTTCAAGCGTATTATTAGTGAGTGTAAAGAAGAATGTGTTACTGTGAATTTGAGAGCTCTATAGTTTTTCTCTGAAGATTGTAGTGAAGTGCAAAGCCTGTGGATACGTGAAGGGCAATATTCCAATAACTGTGTTCCAAAACTTTAAACAATTCTTCCTCCATATAACATTTTTTTTTGTACTTTGGGGTAAACCTTTTTGCAGTAAATATGTATTGATAAAGCTGAAACTTTCAGGACATGTAGAATATAACTTGTTAAGGAAAACTGTGCAGTTGTTTGCTCATTGCACTCACACAAACAAGTATAAGCTTTTTTTCATTGTAATTAGCAGCAATAGTTCAGTTTATTCTGCTCCAAATAGAAAAAGATTCATATTTTTAATGAATATTAATATTTTGAAAAAAAATGCACAATTTTATTGCATAGGCACATACAAATTAGAATACCAAATTTCAGGCCCCTGTTTCAATTCCAAACTGTAAAATGTCTACCTTTTATTACTATTCAATTCTTTCTAAAAGAAAATAATAAATACATTTTAATTACACAACTATTTAAGGGGAGTCAAAATGGAATTTCCGTGATTTTTTTTTTTTTTTTTTTTTTTTTTCCATTCTTATGTTTTAATTGCGTATGAATATTTCAAATCTCCTGCTCATCTTGGTATAACTTTCATACAGGTATGCTAATTGTAAATGGTTTGAAAATATTGATGAAATTAATCCTTCGTAGTACCTTTTTACAACGTTTTGGTACACTCGCTTGATAAAACACCAATAACTTTGTAAATATTAGTGTTAGAGAGATCTTTGTTTTTTATCGGAAGGTTTTACTTTAACTATTGGCATCCCGCTCATATTTTCTCCGTGAGAGGGTTTTGAAGTACTGAGAAGTTGTGTTTGGAACGTTAGGTTACTTTTTTTTTTTTTTTTTTTTTTTTTTTTTTTTTTTGTGCTACATACTCATTTTAGTGTTTTATTGTTTGTTTTGCAAATGTGACGGAAGCAAAAGGCGTTTTCAAGAGGATAAGATTTACAGGTAACATATAGCCCCGTAAGAATATCAAACATGCTATTTCAGATGAGGTTATTTCAGCAGGTGCAGTGGATGAAAGCATTTCGGAACCTAAACATCACTTATAGAGGAAGTTACAAATAGGTGAACATGTTTATGATGCTGTAAGTAATTATTTTGGTGATATAAATATAACAATAAAATTTAAATTGCTTACTAAAGCATTGTTTGAAAGTGTGAGTTGCAGTCTTTGTGGTGACAACATAAACTTTCTAGAGGATAAAAGTAAAAAAACTGGATTGTTGAGTTATTTTTAAAAAAATGTATGTCTGAAGCAATTTCTGAAGAAATAAAATCTTCTAAACAGATGCCCCATTATCCCAGAAACTAATGGATACCAAGGGCTGAAAATGTCATCATACATTTGCATCTAAACAGGCTTTATTTTAACGAAAAAGTTTATATATTGTGGATTAGCTACTTTTTTAAAATTTAAAACTCATCATCTTTCAGTAAAATGTTAAGAGCTGTAATAAAAAATTATAACTTTCCTTCTATTGAACAGAAGTACTTTATTTTTCATCAATCAACTGCAAATGTATTGCTAAATATACCTTGACAAATTTAACTCATTATCTTAAATAATTACTGAGATAATGAGTCAAACTTTAACATTGGCAAGATAGGGTATTTCGACTCCCCTTAATCTAGAGCAGGGGCGGGCAGAATAGTGTCTGCTCTGAATCCACTACCCACGCAACCCGCGTAACATTCTGCTGCTTGGAGGAATGGTGTTTCTTCGCTTCTTAAACTCATGACAGTGGCGGATTGATACAGTTAACGATCAGCGCGCTTATTTCAAACAGGAAAAATGTGCTCTTACTCTTATTATGTGAAATCGGAATTACATACATTAATTGTCATCATCCGAACATATTAGGAGACGTTCAAACTCTGGCCTAAGATCTGTAAACAGCTATAACAGTTGCACTAAAGGTGGTCGTCTGAAACGCGAGAGCTGTCTACATTTTACTGTCTTCATCAGAGCAAAAAAAAATTTTTCACAGACACACGTGGGGCAAAGTGTTGCTGTGACAGTGCAACTGAAGCAGCGACTTCTCTCAAACCAACACATATTACCTTATAGAGTTCTTTGAATATCTTTGTCCCAACTAAATATCTGTAACTTATTTTCGTCACTAGCTCTCTTTGTAGATATACGAGTTCAAATTGCAAGTCTTACATTGACTACATTTACAGCAAAAACCTTAAGAAACACTGAAGTGTCATTCTCAAGATTCCTGGAATCATGGAACTATGTGAAGTAAACTCAGTATTTAGGAAGCCTTCAGGAATGGGAATATAACTAATTAGTTTGTGCTCTGGCACAGTACCAAGTGATTTTACACATTTTAAATAAGTATTTCATAATATGATTTGTTGGTTAAGAAAGCTGTCACATGGCATGGTATGTTTGTGTAAAGCTTCTAGAACTTTGGCACGCTCTAAATCTTGAATCATAAAAAAGAAATAATAATAATAATAATAATAATAATAATAATAATAATAATAATAATAATAATAATAATAATAATAATAATAATAATAATAATAATAATAATAATAATAATGATGATGATGATGATGATGATGATGATGATGATGGTGGTGGTGGTAATGATGATGATGATAATAATAATAATAATAATAATAATAATAATAATAATAATAGTAATAATAATAATAATAATAATAATAATAATAATAATAATAATAATAATAATAATAATAATAATAATAATAATAATAATAATAATAATAATAATAATAATAATAATAATAATAATAATAATAATAATAATAATAATAATAATAATAATAATAATAATAATAAAACAAAAGGTATATAACATGTATAAGCATATAAATCAGAAAGCATTTACTAGTTTTCTCGTCGTTTGCGGCATGATATCTACAGTAAAACTGTTCAATATTAGCTCCAAGAAAGCTATGTAATAACTTGCTACAAGTGAGGTAGACGGTGTTGACATGAACATAATTCCTCCGCTGATACCGGTGTCGAAACGACTGGAAGTGACCTGTGGACTCCTGAAATCCACTAAGGAAGCGGGTGTGTACCGTGGTGTTGCATAGTTACACGGCGAAACGTTCACAAACCACATGGATTCATGAATCCACTTTTGCCCACCTCTGATCTAGAGCTATGAAACTTATCCCAACAATATATCGTGGCAGGTGCACTTTAACATAAAAATTGCATTTCAGTTGGTTGATTAGGGAAAAATGCCAGTGTCCCCTTAAAATCAAATAACAGTCTCACGTTAGGCGTCTTTGAAATAAAAATTACGGCATATAGGGATGCCAAAAAGGTACAGAGAGTGAGAGAGTGAGTGTGTGTGGTTGGGAGAGGGAGAGAGAGAGGTTAACGGTAGTCATATTTATGCTGAGGCGTGGTGTTAAAACTATGCAGCTGTCATTTACCTGACGCGCTCTCCGTCATTTTCATTCAAATGAGTGACACGTTTAGTGCTTTCAGCTGTTCCGAAAGTCGTTTGTTATTCATAATCACTGATTCATCACACATTTCCGATAACATTCGCCACTCGATTGTCATCCTTTTATCTCTTATTACACCACTCCATATTTGAAATTACTCGTTTTCGTGATTCTGCTAATACGAGTACGTGCGTGTTTCCTGCGTTCGATGAAAATAAAACATGTGTATGACCAGACTAACGTTAACCTTCCGTTTGTCCAATTACGGTAATGCTTTACTGGCCTAAGTAAGATTATTGCACAAGCTGCGTAATTAATAAAAGAATATAAATTTTCATTAAGGAACCTTGGGTCTGAAGTTTAAATTTCCTATATTTCATAGGTACGGAATCAACAACTTGTATAGTTAAGGATGTTTACGTTATAAACTATCTCACAAGGTTCCAGCACAATCTGTTTTATAGTTTTGAGGGACTTAATTTTCTGTGTATTCACAACCTCTGTAAGGAAGAAGAAATAATTAAAGTAATTAATTTATTTGGTTTGATGGACATTGAAAATATTTTAGGCTCTTTTGTGCATTTAATTTTTCTAAAGCTAAACAAATTTTCAGATTTTGAAACCAAAGACTGGTTTCGTGTTTTTCATGTTTGTATAACTTGGTTCTCTGCGCATGGAATACGTGGCTATGCACACCGAATAACATGAAAGAAATGGTATAGTGAGTAAACTAATGGTACTGAAATAAACGCCCAATCTTCTGCATATAAACAGGATATTGCGCCCTAAATAGGCCAAAGAAGAACATTAAAAACATCTTCATAACTTCATTCAAAACTCCTATATAAATTGTTTCTACGTCTTTGTCGTTTTCAGCATTTCTGTTGCGATTTGGCGCAGAATAATGAGTCGTACAGCTCACATATCAATGCAACAAATGTCTGTGCGCTGTCCTCTCCACGTGTTAAATCCTCATCCAATTAACTCTCCTCTCAACTTGTAATCACCACGAAATTGTTTTAAGGGAGTGGCAGGGAGTTACAGGGAAGGTAGTTCTAGCGATCACGTGCCCAGCAACGCTTGCGGGGTTGTGAGACTGGGGTAATGTTAAAGCTAGCCTTACTTTTTCCTTCTCTGTCTAAGGAGAATGTGGTAGTATGGTGAGTAAACCAGATATTGAGAAGCAGGAGAAGTTGAAAAACACAAACATAGAAGAAATTATCTCCACTGGTCGATCAGAACTTTCGTGCTAGACCACTTAGCCTCAGAAGAAGCATATCAGGTTCTGCGACTACAGGCACACAATTACTGTCTGAATCCCAAAGATAAAGTTTGTTCCAAACTTAAAAGAAGACTTTTAAGAAAAACGTGTAAATGAGGTTTGTGATCTGTTAGTTCAACAGAAACCAGTGGTTACAAGAGACAGTTGTGCTAACTATAAGAAATGCACAACCAATAGTGGGACCGATTCTATTGTCATTTCAATAACCAGATATGAAGAGTAATAGGATTGTTGATCAAGCTATGAAGACATTTATTACGAATAGCAACACTTACATACAGTATACAATATATCAATATTCCTCAGTAAATGTCGATTGCAGTGCAGATAACAGCAAATCTGCGAAACTTCTAGGTCACCCCATACGCGTGAGAAGAACAAAATACAAGAAAAAAAATCTGATGTGTTACACTCAAATAGTTTTCTCTACTCTTGTACTGACTATTCCTACGAACTCTCATCCCTTTATCTTCTTCATGTTAGTGGAAATAAACATCTGCTGAAATTATCTTACTGCTGATGTTCTTATAGATGGGAGGGGAATATGGGAATATAGTAGGCTTTAAGCGATAGCCAAGTTTTTTTAAAGCTTTGAAATTCTGTTCTCTTGGCACGGTTATGATATAGAAAAATGAATAACGATCTTCCATTTTTGGAAAGTATAAGTATTGCTGCTAAACTCACACAAATAACAAGGAATGTCTCCGAAATGGTTCACTCCACCAAAAAAAAAAAAAAAAAAAAAAAAAAAAAAAAAAAAAAAAAAGGGGACATAAATTGTATGTTTTAACAAGATATACTTTTTTGTATAGTAGGATTTCGTCTATCCCTTGCGGTTTACTAGTTATGCAAAACTCATCAAGAGTAAACAGGACTACGTGGGCTAAAGCCAGAAAATTCAAAATATACATTTCATTTGCTCTAAGAATATCTTAAACATGACACTTTAATCAAAATCGTTAGAGCCATTTTCGAGAACACAAAAAATTTCGAAAAATTGTCCATCTAAAGGGTAGTTTAGGATGGAGTAATTTTCCTCAAAATCTTCGTGTTGCATTCTTGAAAGATATCAAACTTAAATATCAATTTTCATGTTTAACCAACTTTTCGTTTTTGAGTTATGCTGTTCACAGACAGACAGACACACACGTACGGACCTTTTCCTAAAAATGCTTTTCTTCGATTCGGAGGGCCTCAAAACATATATTTTCGGTGAAATTTCGACATCGAATTTTTGGGTCGAATACAATACTTCCCCCACTTTATACGTAAGGAAAATTACAAGGTTTTCACTTCTTTGTGCAAAGTGGCAACCCCCACATTGGGAACTGTATACATCAATGGGTTGAAGCTTAAGACACATCTTTATGAAAACTGTAATACCTGTATTCCTTGATTTCCTAACGAACTGTTCTCTTACCTTTGTTGAATTTCATAACTAGTGACTTATGGAACTTTCTCTTAGTAAACGTCCGATTACAGTTAATTCGATGCGCTTAGAGCGGGAGGTGAGTGGTTATAATAAGACGCCGTAGCACAGTATGGAAGAGACCGGGGAATACCCAGAAACCAATGTCACACTTGCAGCACATTGCTCTTGGGCTTCCTGTGTAGTTTTCCGCAGTGCAGCGTCGTCTTTTTTCTGTGGCACCATCGCTACCAGATGATTTTTCTTATCATATCTGATGTCATGCAGCACTCTACCTTGAAATGAATTGCCTGCAGGGCGACTAGGACCTCTAGGGATTGTTGCATTGGAAGTCAGGTCACATTTCACAATGTAACGCCGAAACTCCAGCTGTGGCATATGCATACGCGTCTTTCTGTAGAGGAACCGCCCATTATGTCTACACACATCCAGCAGCCATGTAAAAATTGCAATCACCATTTCTTTCCTCTAATACTCACCCTATATAGAGCTATATTTTCGTCCATTCGGTCAGTTCCCCCAAATATCTGTTGTGTTGTCCAATAACGTATGGTCGGGGTATAAGGATTCCTTTCTTCTGTCTGGAGTATCGACCCATAGGACTAGGCTGTTGTCATGGCTAGTTGGAGCAATTGTAACTGCAGAATTACCTGGCCATCTGGTAATAGCCATTCCACTCTCTTTGCTGCTCCTGTAATCACAATCTCTTCTCTTATTCCTTTTGGTTATTGTCTTAGGGGGTGCAAATTGATATTCTTTAGGTAGCGATCCTCACGAATAGTTCCAGCTGCACTCTAATCTCGTTCCTGTAGATGAATCAACAATGTTTGTGCTGTAAACAGCTGTCACAAAACAGTATGTAGGGGTTTTTCGGGAAGTGAATTGACCACTTGAAATACAAGTGCAGCACATTATCTAAATTCTTTCTCATACACTTCATTCCTTTGTGGATCAGCTTCTTGATACATTTAAACATCCCCTAGATAACCCACAGTTGTGCTTAGCCACCATGCTTGGTACCCAAATCTAATGGATTTACCTTTCAGAAATTGTTTGTAACTATGCCTGCCGAAATACATTTTCATGCTCTCGTCATAATCTACATATTTCTCAGGTTGAAAGTGGCGAGGAAACTTGTTTAGCATGTCTATTAATGGACGAAGCTTACACAGGTTGTGGGTTACATTAATCCGAGTGTTATCACATGAGTGAATGTATCTCATAATCGCCTCAAACCTGCCTCTCCTCATCACGTGGTGCACCATTTCTTTTCTCATGCCCAATAACATCTGCTATATAGAAGCCCAAGAGAATTCCTAGAAAACCTTTTATTTCTTCATATGTTATTTTGGGATCTGGGGAGTTCTTGAACAAAACATAGTTTGTTGATTCAGTGAAGAGATTTAATTATTTCATCATTCCAAAACAATTCAAAGCATAGAACTGGAGACAAACTTCTGTATTCTATGATCACTGAAATCAAATATAGTGCTAACAGGTTGCAGATCCTCCCCTGTCCAATTTCTGATTGCAGCTTTTAAGATCTGTAGCCTTTATATCTCATCTGAATTGACATTTCTTATTTTTTCATTATGAGAGTTATCATTCTTAGGTTCACTACCTAACCTGTTTTTGTTGTCCAAAATCACTTCTGCACCAGCCTGTAATTGCCTTGGTCCACGATTGTCTAACTTTCCACTCCCATTTTCTTCACCGAAATCTTCATTCGACTAAATATTAGCTTCAGGGAGCTCATTAAATATATCGGTTGCATCTTCTTCCTCCACCTCAAAAACAGCCAGGATTTCATGCACAGGCAGACCTCTGAGAAAGAAGGAAACATTTTAGTGACTGTTCTGCCTAGCGCAACGAATATGCAACACACTGCTAAAAATTGGATTAGGATCCATAACAACGAACCACATTTTGTCGCTAACCTATACCATAAATGGTAGCATATTTAACATTATAATAAAGCAAAAGTTGTAACAGTTGCGTGATATACTGTGATAGAAAATATTACTTCTTATTCCAAGACATAATCTTATTCAGAAAAGGTTTTCACTAATGGAAGCACCATTAGTGACCTCTTTCTGCTTACTACTGGTAGAAACATACATAAATATCTATAATAGAG